>JAJMGN010000281.1:43297-54926 GCA_030575015.1 Cephaloascus albidus
GTACCTAGTAATTGTTGTCGTCTGGATTTTTTAACAATTTGGCAAATACCAACAAATAATCCGTATTTATAAATCATTTGCATGTTATCAGTACAAATCAAATCCTTCAAGGTAGGTCTTGGATAATCATTATCAATCATTCTCCAGATTTTTTCGACTACTGGACACTCATTATATATGTGTGTGAGATCATCAAAACTCTCCTGAGCATAATAATAACAGTGTGTGTTTGGCGAATAATGAGTGTAATACCCCAAGTTTAACATATGTAAATGTTCAGCAATATATGGATTCAGTTGATACATTTTTTTGATTACTGACCAAAACTTTTTCCATTGTGACGTACCAATACCAAACTGATTTGTCCAACGCTTAGGTTCAATGACTGTCATTTCTTTCTGCATGATTTTGTTTGTTCCTTTGAAAGATTCTGAAAGGGTTTGTCGATTTTTCATATCGACAAATTGTTCCAAATTTTCCAAGTCTGTGTGTGTTGCAAGTTGTTCATCAGATCCTGAATACTTAGCAATTCTTTTGCATGCCTGGAAATACGGCTAGACTTTATTATCTATTTGCTGATTGACTTTTTTTTTTTCTTTCGAAAGCTGGAGAACAAACCAGATCATATATGAATGAAAAATCGATGAATGATAATATGCGAAATGGATTTATAAAAAAGACTGAAACATAGAAGCCCTATTGGCAGAAGCCTCGTTCTTTGTGAAGTGATAATGAACCTTTCACAGCAGTTTTTGGGCCGGAGGGGCAAAAACGTTTATTTGGCACTCACGAGGTCAGACTCCCTAGAATTCCTATTATTCAGAGAAAAATTTCAAGATTTTGCAGACTTCTTAGTCACCAAAAACAAACTCACTTCCAATCATAACTTAACTCTTCCATGGTATTCATTATTGTTCTTTGCAAAGTTCTCTAATAGGGCTGCTTTTAACATACAGAATGCTATCCGACGGTGGCCCTCGTTCTCCGTTGAGGAAACGGCCTACCTATTGGCTTGGTTTGAAATCGTTACCCCAAAAATCACCATACCTTCAACATTAGTTCCAAAGGACCCGGGGCTAATTAACATCGCTCCGCTGACCCAATCGTTTAAGGTCCTCCTCGACCTAGAAATGAAAGAGCTCAATATAGACTCATTCCGCCATACGAACAAGAAAATATACATATCACTCCAATTCAATCTACCAATTATACCAGACCATTGGACCTTCAAATACAGCATCACGCCAGCTAGATGGAGCTTCTTTTGGAGAACCTTACATGCTATTCAAAGAACCGAGCCAGGTCTTCTTGAAACACTTCAAAAATTCAACCTTGGATGCTACAATCATTCAACGTTCTTCATCAAAACCATCAAAGAGTGCCCCAATGCGGCGGATAGTAGATGCAGCTTATGCTTGGAATCTCTTTCGCTAGATTCCATGGTCCACCTTTTCGAAGAATGTGCTATAACGGGTAAAGTTTGGCATCAAATCAATCAACAAGAACAACGTCCTCAAATAAAAGACCTTGTGGCCCCGCAAACATCCAATGAAGCAAAACTTTCCGAATATAACTTGTATCTTAGCATCAGTTTTGAACTCAGATCGAAACGACGGTATAACCCAGAGATAATTGAAAAGTTATCACAAAACCGATGGGGAGAGAAGATACATACTCTAATGACATATCGAAGATCAGAAATTGCTTACTACTGATTCTCAGAGAAAATCCATAAGGATAATTCCAGAGGATCCACACCAACCAAAATCCACTTACTCAACATCATACACCACTCAATTTTTCTATTATAATACACAATTAATTACATCGCTAATGCAATTTAGAGTATCTCATTAAGCTGCTCACAGATGGTAAAATAGGATGATCTCGGTTATATAGAGCTGATAAATTGATTTCTAGGAATTTCCTTTAAAAAAACTAGCTGCTTTTACGCACAGCCTTTCAGCTAAATACATCTTTTGATACGTTTGGAAAAAAAATGGTAGAGCTTTCGTCTCCAATTAGATTCAGTTGTCATCGAAAGGTTGCAGGTTCGATTCCTTTCCGTGTCATTTATTTTTCATTTTTTATTCTACTAGGCCGGGTAATATTTGATAGCTCATGCTGCAAAACAATTAATAGAGAGGTTGTGCAAAGACAGAATTTGTCCACCGTTCCCAAAAGAAACGTGCATATTTGAGTGGTGGTCGCGAGAACTTGTGCAAAGACAAAATTTGGCCAAAACCCAAAAGTGGAACAACCATGTACCGTGCACTTATGCGCACGTGGATTTTATATTCTGGACCATTTTGTCACCTGATTATCAACTGATCATGACAGATAGAGTAACATCTTTAATTTTTGATCACGTGACTCAAGATATTTTTCGAGTAAAAAAAATCTTCAATTTTTTATCCGATTTCTTCAGTATTTCTCGAGTTCAACCGAAAGTAGTAATGGGTTCGGTGACTGAAATCTGAAACCCGCATAAATCTACAGATTGGACAAATCCCAAACCCGCTGAATTAGGTAATAAAAAAGTCAATTGACCAAATTTTGTCTTTGCACAACCTCTCTAATATATGATCAGCTTGTTAAGACGAGATTCTTGAAATTTTGAACTCATGATTTAAATTTAATAATGTACTATTAAACAGCTAGGTAGATTAGTATGATATAATCGACGTAAGATCTAAAATTCAAATTTTAAATTATAAATAATTGAAACAATTGTCAATGACTCCATAAGTACTTCATGAGTTTGAACTTTAAATGGACTACAAAAAAATAATCAAATTTATACTTATAAATCAAATGTATAATAACAACCTAACTTTTGCAATTAAAACAGTAACTAATCAACCAATTATATGAGAAAACAAAAACTTCAAAACTTTAATTCAAAAAGAAAACTATACATCATAACTAGGTATATCAAAATGGAAGAAAGGAGTATTAGTACCAACAACAGGAAGATAATTAACTTGAGATTCTTCATCAAATTCAAATTCTTCGTCAACACCAATATTATAGTATTTTCTTTGTGCAACTAAATTCCCACTACTTCCAAAACCAGCACCTAACAAAGCTCTTCTAACCCAAGGTGATAAAAGCCCACTGAAATGGAATTCAACTTCTCTATCAGCGTAAATATTCAAAGCTTTTTGTAAATCAACAATATTTTGAATTGATGTTGCATCTATTGAAGCAACAGTGCTAAAATCAAAGTGAATAATTCTTAAAATTGGTCTTTCATCAACAAATTCAGCAGCGGCAGTATATGCTTCTTCTTGTTTAGCGGTTCTCTTAGTAAATGGTAATTTCCATGATATTGGAGCTGGATCATTCCAAGGTCTATCACCAGGTTTAGTATGATTGTATGGAATACCTCTTTTGGTTAATCTTTTAACTTCATCATTAATCTTATCAACTTGTTTGGAACTATTTGGATAAGTAAATGTTTCAACCGGTTTGAAGACAATGACTCCTGGTGGAGGCGGTGTGACTTTTAAACCTTTATGAATATTTTTCTTATTCAATGGGACCCATTTAGTGTAAAATTTAACATTTGAATTCAACTTGAATCCTGTTCCCTTAGTGGTAGTATCCTTTGACTTTAAGTGAATTGAACTAATTTCAATGTTTTCATTTTCAATTGATGAAGAAGCACTTGATTGTTCCAGTTCAGTTTCATCAATGATAGGATCAATAATCTCAGCAATTTTAACTTTACCTAAAAATAAACCTTCTGGTTTAGCAACTCTCCATAATAAGAGAGCAGCAGAAGCACAAACAGCAAAATAAATACCATTATCAATTGATGAGAAGACAGTAACAAGAACACAAATCAAGAAAATACCACAATCTAATGGAGAAACTTTCCAGAAACCCCAAGTAACAGTGTATGGAGCAACTAAATCACTAACAGCATGAATAATAATAGCAGATAAAGCAGCTTTAGGGATATAGTAGAAAGCCTTTGTGAAACAATAGATAGCTAATAAGACAACACCACCGGTAAATATACCAGCTAATGGGGTCTTAACACCACATTTAGCCTTTAAAGCAGATCTTGAAAATGAACCAGTAGAGGGATAAGCGTTGAAAAAAGTACCAATTAAATTATTGAATCCAATAGCAATAATTTCTTGATCTGGAACAATTTTATAATCATTAACTCTTCCAAAAGATTTAGCAATAGCAATATGTTCTAATAATAAAACGATTGTTGCAGCAGGAATTTCAGAGGCCATAGCTGAGAGAAGACCAGGTGGTAATTTCATTACACCAACATGCTTTAAACCTGCAGGGACTTTACCAAGAGTAGATATAGATGGATGTTTACCTTGAAATCTAATAACACCCCAGGAGATTAATGTGGCAAACACGATAATAACAGCATTTCTCATAGCTTCAGTGTAAAAAAACCAATTTTTATATTTTGGATATCTTTTACCTCCTTGAGTAGTTAAGAATTTCCAAAGATAAAGTAAGAATAAAGAAACTAAACCAAATGCAGCATCTAATTTTGAATCTTTTAAATGTTTCAAAGAATGGATAACGACTAAGTAGGTAGCATCTCTGGTATTAACTAATTTATTGTAACCCATTAAACCTGGAACTTGACCAGCGATAATATTGATAGCAGAGCCACTCATGAATCCCATAACGGCAGGCATAGAGATAAACTCTAAGATAAAACCAAGACGTAAGACACCAAGACCAGCAGCGATCCCACCACAAATTAACGAAAGAGCAGTAGCGATAACAGGAGCTGCGAATTCATCACCATGTTTATCTTGGACTTTTGCGACAGCTTTAGCAACTTGCATGGACATAACAGCAACAGGACCAATAGATACATCTTTAGAAGTCGCAAAAAATGCATATGTAAAGACACCAATAAATGATGAGTATAAACCGTATTCAGCTGGTAAGCCAGC
Source organism: Cephaloascus albidus (assembly GCA_030575015.1). Lineage (NCBI taxonomy): Eukaryota > Fungi > Ascomycota > Pichiomycetes > Serinales > Cephaloascaceae > Cephaloascus > Cephaloascus albidus. The sequence goes on from JAJMGN010000281.1 coordinate 48,241, forward strand.
TAATTGAGCATAGGACATGGATTGAGGGACAAGAACAATACCAACGGTGATACCAGCGATAAGATCTCCGTAAAGCCAAGTTAGGTTGTAATGTAAGATCCATTTAGCGATTGGGAATAATGAGATGAAATAGTTTATGAAAAGTTGCACTGGATTACCGATAGTTTGTTTCAAGTAGTCGATGACTGTAACTTCTTGTTCATTATATTGAGGTATGATGATTGGATCTGAATGGTGAGTGTCATAGTTGTGATTTTGATCAATATTAGATTCAATATTAGATTTGTTTGACATCTCTAAGGTAGCTATTTAAGTAGTTGAAACTTTATAAGCTTATAGATGAGTGTATATGATGAAAATATAAATATTTGATGAGACAGGAGTGGATAGCTGTAGTTTATAAGTAAAATGGTATTTGAAGAGAGAAAATGACCACGATTTGAGATAAATGATATAAAATATTTCTGGATGAGAATTTTATAGAGATTTGTGATAATTTACCAGAGATGTAACAATTGTGGATATATATAATTGTTCAGCAACCGCACGTGACCTTACGGTTATACTGTGGCGGATTGTATGTTTCTTCTCTCGTGCAATTAATACCTAATTGGTACTAGCAAGAAGTCATGAGCCACGAGAGACCATTGTTGATTGTGAGATGGGTGAGATCTACAGCGATAGCCAGTAGCGATATGAATATCTGTATTTTGTGTATGATATTCTCTTTTATTGGAATTTACAGTGACTATGAGATGGTAGATGAAGTGCATCTAAGTGAAAATTAGTAGCACTGCAAAGCTTCAAAGTGATCTAATATTGCAACACGTCACGTGAAGAATGCAAATTTTCATTTAAAATTTTTTGGTTTCTGTTTTTGATTCTGATTACTAAATAATTATGTAATATTAACTGATTTGAACTTTGCACACTATAAAATTCTATACTGAAATGTATATACTAATAGACTATATTCAATACCGGTCCACAAGTTACAACCTATAGAAGTTTCCACTGATGTTCTAATCTTTTGTTGGAGCTTGGAGGTTGGAACTTGGAACTTGGGCCATTGGCACTCGAGAGTCGAGAGTCAGCCGCATACAAATATTACAGATGACTGTAGTCTGTAAGTTGAATCAACTGATCAGTGGCCGATGATGGATCTACAGACTACAACTTTCAAGTGACAGATATATCATATTCATTCTCACGAGTCGCGACATATATTAAAGCCGTTATAACTTACTATAGCGGCAGTCCGACGTGTTAGGCCACAGCGATCCAAATAAGGTTGATTGCTTAATTAGGAAACAAGGCAAAACCATCTTTACAGGATTGGGAATAACATTGATGAATTAAGGTTATACAAATGGCCAGGCACATAATTGTATCCGATTGTTCTATAGATATAACATGTGATAGCTAGGGAAATATAGAATATAAGAGAAGGAATTTCCCTCATACCAAAAGTTTAGATAGGATTATATACAGCTTCCAATACAGTTAAGTTTTGGCAGAAATACATTTGATACTCATTCAACTTTCCCCGTATATAACTTGTGCGTTACCTCCCTATCGACCCAAGCGAGGCTAACACTACGTAGGATCTGGAGACTCGGATTATAATACATGTACGTTTACGTAGCTAACCAATTTATAATTTTCTGCAACAACTAGCTAGCTATAGCCAGCTATAAGGGTTAATATTTTATAAAATGGTGCAATTCAATAGATATATTACGTACAGTGCAGCCACACATATAATTTAATTATATATATATATATATATTTTTTTTGATAAAGTGAGTGTATTAAAAGTACAACTATTTAAATACAAATACTTTTAAATCCCCCCCCCCCCCCATAAAGAAAATTTGATAAAAGTTGAGCCGCAAGTAAAAAAAACCCCAAACAAAATCAATTATCAGGGCACCAAACCCCACGACCTTTCTCCAGTTTTCTATATAAACATATCAGCATCTCACCAGTATCTGGTGCTGTAAACAATAAACTACCCTTATCCATATTGATCTTGTATCCAACGCATCTTATTATTACTCCATTCAAACGCAAGTCCTGGGACCCTAGTTCCGTATCGTTTCATAAATTTCATCCTGCATTCTTGAACAAAATATCGTGAAATTAATACCATCTTGTTCCGCTTTATAACAGAGGTATCTCAATTTGTTGATGCATCGAATGTAATAGCTTTGATTGATAAAGAAGTTATACTTCTTATTCGCAACTAGCATTGCAATGTTCATACCTGTGTCCCGGAGATTAATGGTATGGTCTAATTTTTGATAACTTCACAGTCATCAAACAAATGTTTCACATTGTTGTAGTTTGTTGTCTGACGGCATATCTTACAGTAATTCTTCTATTTCATCTAGTCTTCCGAAATTATTCCACAATTAACGGAATTCTTCCTAGCATGAATAAATGTAAGTCTTCAGTACTTCCTGGGTAAAATGCTTCAACCTTTCGCATCATCTTCCAGTGTTCTTGCCATTCAGCATCATTCCCATTCTTGTTCAAAACTGTGGTGCAATCGGTTTTCCTTTGACTTCATACCATTTTTTACTATGGTGGTTAAAATCCAGAAATTCTAAAGATATTTCCTTCCAGGTAAACAATTTCATCTCAATTTTGGTGGGGCCTTTCTTGATGGTTTCCCTTCTTCTTTCATCAATATCCTCATTCAACACTGGTTCTTGTGTAAAATCAACATCGTTTCAAAGGCCTTCAAATACTTAGACCATCTTATGTTGTTTGTTATTTTGATGTGGTCTCTCAGGTAATGACTTCTTTCAGGCCATCTTTTTTCTTTGATGTCGGCCGGTATTCCTATATAATTAAAATATTAATTCCCATATTAATTATATTTCAAATTTTCATGTTTTCATGCAAATTAATTAAGCTGGCCAAATAGACCAATATTAATATCTGTTCTCAAAATTACTGAAACAAAATATTACTGGAAATATATTGAATTAATATCACGTAGGTTTCTCGCACCATAGTTAAGGAATTAGAAAGGAACCTTAACTATGGGGAAGGATTTCACCTACAGTTTTATATGGCGCTCGAGACCTTGGGTTCAAAATCATGTTATCTCATGCAGCTGAGAGTGACTTAATGCGTCAAGATTTCATATTTGCCCTGATTCTGCCAACCAATTTGAAAAGAGTTTTCGCGATTGAGAATTATAGTGGAGTCCTGTTAATACAGTCAAGAGTTCAGATTTAATATATGGGCGTCCTGGTTTGAAAGTTCATTTGGGTAGAAAATTACTATGTCTCCGAACCATCAAGAATGCAATTATTTTGTCATATCTTGCCTTTAGCAATAGTAAAAGTAGACTTAATTTTTCTGAAAGTTGGGTTTCTCATACTCTGAATTGATACCTATTTAATGGCCTACTTAGAAATCTTGTACTATCTTTTCTAGTAAATCTATTTTGGAAAAGAGGTTCGAAGAGTGATAAAATAAACAAATAAATATCGACATTTATATGAGTTCGGCGACTTTTCGTATTCGCGAATTATCAACCTTTTTCTACTATAAAATCGTCCTTAAAAATTGGAGATATTCAAGTGTAAATTGTTTTCTAATGTGAACCATTCCCTGGGAGGTTTGTTGAAACTTCTTTTCAGCTCCTAAATTCCTTTCAAATGAACATAAAATTGGCTTTGATGAAGTTATTTGTCTTTTCAGGAGACTTAAAATGTCACTCGTCGTGGTTTGAATCACGTGCGGATTTACTTACAACATTCGAGCTGAGGACGAAAAGTGACTTTTTCTTTTTAACTAACTTTGAAAAGTTTAACTTTAAATTATATTTTCAATAGTTGAAATATTTTCGCAGACAAAGTTAGATAATCAAGTTAGTCAAGTCGTAAAGATCCTCGAAAGTCATTTTGTTCATACCGACTTCTATATAACACTAGAAATTATAAAATGCTTCTAAATGGAGAATACATTTTGCATTTTCAAAACCAAAAAGGATTTGTTACATTCACACTAACCCAAGTATCATTTCTATCCATTTTCTGCTTTTTCTTTCTGTTTTTGGTGTCTGTAAGTGAGTTTTAAGATTTCAACAAAAAGTCTCTATTTATAAAAACATCCAAAACTCGTCTTTGGAGTGTCTCTTCGCTGAAAACGAAGGCCACATAAAAGTTATGGTGTTAATTGTAGTATCTAAGATTAGGGTTTTATTTGAAGATTTCAATTTCGTTGAGTTAATAATTATAATATTACACCTAAAGATTTTATTAATGAATTGATAAATGAAATATATTTAGATATTTATAACAATTTTTTGCACAAAAATTATAAATAATACAATTAAAAAACTAAAAGACAGCAAATAGTATATATCGAGTCCATATCAATCGATCCATCTCATAAAAAAGTATGCTTGTCTACTTATTTATTGTATTATCGACTATTCAAGTCATTTTGAAAGATTTCCGAAATGTTGTCTGTCACATGCCAAATTTAGCTTCAATAATGAATATCTCGGTAGCACGAAAGAACCAGAGGCTCTGGTAGCTTATAAACAATGCCGCTAGATTCCTAGAGTTAGGCTTAAAAGTAATCATGGTTTTCAAAAGAAGTGAAGTTCCACGTATTGAGTTGTGGGCACAAATATAGATCTCGAGTTCATTTTGCAGCCATTTCAAGTCCATAAGACGTAGTAAGAAATATTTAAAGTGTTGCAAATTGAATTTATTTTAGTTAGATTATGAAGTATAAGAAATAGGTGGTCCAATGTAATTTCACCCTAAATATTATACCACAAGATAGCCATTGAAGAGGCCCCTTTATCTCTAACTGAAGTTTTTTTGGAGTGTGTCCTAGTATTCCATCAAAACTGTGAAATGAAGAGACGACTTTTGGTAATCTCGAGATGGAATTTGAGAATACCGAAATAATTAGTGCACTTTGGGTTTTATGTTTAGTACAGGAAATGATGGTATTCCTGAGCCTAAAAATACCTACTAACGGGCCTTAAGAATTCAATCAGTTCACCTTTATTTCATAAGTTTTGGTAAATTAACTGATATTATATAAGACTTTCAAAAAGAGCAGTCTCGAAGTGTCGATTTGAGTGCGGAAACTCGAGAAGATACTCAAAGATCGATTATGATGTTTGAGCTGAAAGAGCATGAACAAGGACAGAAAAAAGGCAAGCATTGCACTCGGAAGGAAATACACGAGTGTAGAAGAAAATGAGACTAGTTTCATCTCTTAATCGCTTTTGGAAGTTGCAAAAAATTAGATTTAATCGAGGTAATCTTGTCTTACACAAAATTTCAGAATATCGATACAGGATACTGGCTGTTTGTTTGTTCAAGGCTTAATATCTTGATCATTAATCTTCCAAAAGTCCTAAAATAATCACCATTAAAATTCCCGGAAAATATTGTAAATATTTTCTGCATTAAATTTGTATATAATGAAATTTTCTTCTACCAATTAGCAGTACATATTCTGATCCATTATTGGTATAGACTCTAATAATTGCATCTGTCCTAACTCACTCAAAACTGCTCCTTTTTTCGCGTTTGTTTTTCCAGTCTGTTTGTTATGATTTGAAAATTATTCTTTTTGATGTGCGTCGACAAATTGTCAATTGACCAATAACGCATGAGCGTAAAACATTCTTGGACCGCGTTTTCATATTTGTTGATAAATCATGCAGCCAACGCTGCATTTTTACTGGCTCATTCTATCATTTAGTCCATTTGAGAGAGCGTGTTTCCTTGGCTGGCTTTTCCGTGCATAAGATTGAGCGAATTCAGCCAATAACATTGCTTGTTATGATTGAATTTTATTCAATTCTCAATTCTAAAAGCGCATATTGCAACAACAATTTTCTTCCTGAAAACTATATAAGACAACTGATTCCCACTTTTCTTAACTTTATTTTATTTATTTCAAGAAGAAAAAGAATAAGATTCTCAAGCTGGACAATGGGCTGACTATACTGGGAGTATGCTTACAATTAATATAACATAGTGGTATTATACTAACATTTACAAACAGGTGATGTGCAACAGTGCTAAATATGACGAAGAAGTTATTCAAGAAGGCTGGTTATAGGTATGTTTCTTTTGGTTGTTGATATGATATGTATTAGTGTGTTAGAGTATCTGACCACTATATGGCTCATTTAGGGTTGAGTATAACAGGAATGGTAACATTAAGTTACGAAAGTTAAACTACGGAATGGTAACAATAAGTTACGAAAGTTAAACTATAAAATTATGAAACAGCAATTATAACTGTATACCCGTTTGAATATGTCTATGTATATATATATATATATAGTTAGTTACATCCAGTATGTGAGAATTTGAGAGGTTAAGGGAAATATATTATATCATCATCTTAAAATATATCTCTGTAAATCAAGTTATCAACTAAGTGATCTCAATTCAAATGATGCAAACTAGATCACAAACCGCTTCTCAGCTAACTCAACAACATGGTAGCGCTGCTCCAGGTTCCGAACCAATCGCTGAATCAATCTTTGACCCAATTGTCACTTCACCTCCAAGTGCTCAAAACATGTCAGAAGATTCTCTCAATGATCATGTCAGGAATGATCAATCCATCAATGATCAGAACACCAATGATCAAAACCCCGGTCTCAACAGTAATGCGGTTACTTTAAT
>JAJMGN010000282.1:0-54710 GCA_030575015.1 Cephaloascus albidus
GAGAGCTTACGAACTCTCCTGAAATTAAAGCTTACACTGACACTACCTTGACTTGTAGCATATAATGATAAACTATATACTTATCAACAAATTTCTTGCCATTGAGCCAATCTCAGAACACTGCATCCGATGTTTCTAAGCAATACATGTTTCTTACCATTTTCCTGATCACGCCCATAATGAGCATCAATACACCCAATACCAGTGCCAGATCCTTCATTCAAGTTATACGTCCCACTAGTAATGAACCCAATAAGATGTTCTGCTGAGGGAGTACTAATATTGCATTCCTCATTCTTTTTGGATTTAAGAATCCAGGTTTGATAATCTTTGCTTGGAATCTTGTAAATTCTTGCACCATCTTCTGGATTACCTTTATTAACTAACTTTAAACTAACTTGGATAACCGGTAATGGGGGGAAGGGCTCAATCGTATGAATAAGTGCAGGAATTGGTTTCTTAGATTTGTATAATTCAATTGGTATTCTTTCAACTTCACCTCGGGCCTTTCTTTCCTCATCCAATAATTTAGCTTGGTTGATCAATTGTAATAAATCATCCAATGTGTGGATCTCTTTGTTCAAATTGTTGAATACTGATAATGGTTTATCGGTATCTTCCATGATAACATCATCGTCTTTATCTTTTGAAATTGATGCTGAGGGAATCTTGGAGCCAGTGTTGGATTTGGAATAAATCTCTAACCCGTACTTTAATAACTGTAAAAATCTCCAATCACATCCAAAATAATTGCATATTTCTCCATTTTTTTCATAATTTATTTTACAATTTGATGACTTCTTATCATATTTTTTAGTCAATTCACTTGTCTTGAGTGTTTCTTCAATATAACCATATGCTAAAAATGGATAGTCCACAGGATATGAAGGTTTTGCATTTTCGAAATTGATTTGATGTAACTGATTTAAACCACCTAATTGTAAATTACTCAACTTGGTCAAATTGATCCACATTGGCAATACCCAAAACCACGGCAATATGACACTCCAATTATTTGACGCTGATAATTTAGTTATGATTATTGGTATTTGCGGGTCTGAATCTGATACTTTTATAGCCTTTCCAGGAATAGTTCTTCTCTTTGATAGTTGTTTGATTGATGGTTGATTTCTATATGATTCGTTTCTCTTTGATGGATCCATAATAATATCCAATGTAGTCGGATCAATGGAGTTCTTCTTTGAGTCACTGTTGTTTAATTCAATTATTATATCATTGAAATTGGCTTTTTCAAATGAAGGTGGGTTTGTTGGCTTATCCCACAATCTAGGATCGTAGATATTGAAACTAAAAGTAGTACCAGAAGGAAAGTTCTTGTTATCGATAAACTGACTCAACTTGTACCAATTATTCAATACTTTTGAATTGCTTGCATTTTTAACTGGATGAATTATCTTTGACAATGATATTAAGGAACTCGGACCGGTGATATCTATACTTCCTAAAGCATACCGACAATCCTGGATTGATTCATTGGAGGCATCAATGAAAGTCAGGAGATAATTGAAGTATTCTTCATATATTGATGGATGCATTCTAATTAAGATCTTATTTTGTTCACTAAACACGAACACCATTGCTTGACCAACAACTTTTTTATCCATATAGATCCAATCGTCATAACTTTTATTTCCATTCAATACCATAGATTGAACTTTCCTCTTATTCATTACAGTCATTAAGGCATTGTTGACGCTTTCAAGACTTGACAAATTCAATATGAGTGAATTGAAGTATGAGGTATCAAATAGAATACCTCCATTTCCCAATTTGGAACTTCTACTTGTTGACTTGAAACATTTTTGTGTGGGTTTCAAAGGAATCTGGTATCCAAACTTCTTGACCAAATGAGCTCTTTTAGCATGCCATATATGTGTGGGTAACCAAACGAATTGAGTTTGTCTTTTTGAGTATTTTAAGTTCCCCTTTGGATTTGAAGAGAGTTTGTTGATTCCAGTGATATCATAAGATCCAATAGTATTGTTTATTGGTCTTAGTTGAGTGTTTGAATCAGCTTCGATTGCCTTGATTTCTTTTTGTAGCAACTTGATCTTCTGTCTAATCTTCAAGTTATTCATATTCATTGAAGTTGGTAGATACTTCATTAATTTCAACCTTGAACCTAGCTTCAATAACTTAGTGGACATCTTCAAGCTGTACAAGTTTCTGCCTCTATTTTTAGTTTTTTTCAAAGTGATACCGTTCGATGAGTTTTGCATTTCTCTAATAGCTTTAGATCTCAATCTTTTCGGAATTCTCTTAACGTTATGTGATGCGGTACGTCTTCTCAACGTCCTAGGTAATGCCTGGAAACATCTTGTTGAAGAAGCATGCTTAGATTTCAATTTGGCTAATTCCAATGATTTGATCTCAAATTCTCTTGATGATAAAAAATCTGGAACTGATAATTTACTAGTTGTTTTATTGAATGATTCATCTATATATTCAGATCTGATTTGACGGGAGTTGTATAATTTCGATTTCCTATGATTGACATCTTGATTGGACATAATTCACTCGTTTCAGCCTTGTAACAAAAGGTTTCGGACCTTCAGCTTCCAATATTTTGATCTCAGGATTCTCAGCGGCTAAAAAAAGTGTCTATGTAATTGTTGATTTTGCAAAATAAATTTGGATCTTGTGATAATGGATATTGCACGACTTTTCCCTTTCTCTATGAATTTTTCTTCGTGAGCGCGAATGAGGTTAAAATGATTGACTTCTTGTTCTCTTTTTTGTGCAACGTGGTGTATAATACATTAAACACTGATAACTTAACTTTTAAGCTATTAGTATTGTCGAACATTAACACACTTGTCTGTTGATTATCTGTTGATGTTGGCTTATTCAAAATAGCTGAGTGGGAATCATAAACACCCAGACACCATATATTGAAATCAAATCGAAGAGCATATATAATTAGCTAGTGTTACACTTGTCACTTATATAGTACTAACTTCTAATACTAATTAAATACATTTTATAAACTCCGCCAAAAGTATACGGAAAAGAATCTAAAACCAAAAGTTCAAGAATCAAATCACCCATAATATGGCTGCAAATTTGAAATATATCTGCACCGTGACAGTTATAAGCTGATAATAGATCTAACTGCACTTTTGTATCGATCATGAATCATTAATTGATAAAAGTATGCCCGCCCACCCATTCTATTGAAGAATAAAAACAAAAACAAAACAAAAACAAAACAAAAAGTAAAAATCTATGAGATATCTGAATTACCTAATGAACTCAAAATGAAGCATCACCATTCAGAAAAGCATTAACAAACCTATTTATGAGATTTATCAACCACAATTCTACCGTTGCACCAAACTTTAACAGTATTTCTATCATCACCATTGAAAACCCACTTAGAGATCAAATCATTGAATTTAGTCTTGTCGAAAACACCATTTTCATCGATAGGATTTTGCCATGGGAATAAATCAATTGAACTATCAGTAGAATTTATATCAACTAACTGAACGTCCCATTTTTTACCAACAGCAAATGAGCCCAATTTTTCCTCCATAGAGACAGCACGGGCACCACCCATAGTGGCCAAGTATAATACATCATTGGTTGTTAATTTATCAGCTGCGTCTCCAGTTTTCATTGATAAATGACGTGATACCAATAATGCGTGTCTTGCAGTTGATAAGATTGATGGAGCAAATCCACCAGAAACATCGGTACCTAATGATACTGGGATTCCATGATTGATCAAGCTACGTACTTTGGCTTCGCCAGAAGTAATAGTAGAGTTTGAAATTGGACAATGAGAGATCGAGCATTCAGCGTCTTTTATGATTTGGATTTCATCTGGTGTTAAATGGATTGAGTGAGCCAAGATAGTGGAAGATGACAACAAGTTGTGATCTTTGTATACTGCAGCATAACTTGAAGAATCTGGAAATAATTGTTTAACCCATTCGATTTCTTTATGATTTTCATCTAAGTGAGTTTGAACAGGTAATTTCTCTGATTTGCTTAAATCACCCAAGTAAGATAACAATTGTGATGAACATGAAGGAGCGAAACGTGGAGTCAAGATCGGTTTTATAATTTCATGAGTTGGATCTTTGGCATTAATATGTTGGATAACATTTTCAGTTGATGATTTAGCTTCTTCAAAAGTTTCAATGTAATAAGAAGGAGAGTTCGCATTCATGCACACTCTACCGATCAACCCTCTTTGACCTAATTCATAAGCTAAATCTGCAAGGATATTGGTAGCGTTAGGATCAATAGTAGCAAAATAAGATGCACAAGTAGTACCATTTTCCAATGTCTTTTTGATCACTTTTGAGTAGATTAACTGTGCCCGTGATAAATCTGATAATGAAGCCTCCAATGGGAAAGTGATATCTGTAAGCCATTCTAATAATTGTAAATCTGCACCAAGACCATTATTTGGATATTGTGGAGCATGAATATGAGTATCAATGAATCCGGGGAAGAAAAATTGATAAGGATTCTTCAAGATTGAAATGATGTGGATTTGAGATTCATTCAAGTGAGGATTCTGCTTTATTGCTTCATAAAGTGGATCTGAACAGTTTTCTTTAATGAAGGATATGATACCGTCTTCGTTAACACCAATAGCGCAATTATGAGAAATATTCAAATTTCCTAAAGCTGGAGTATCAGCCATATTACCATGATAAACAGTGAACTTGATTGGTTTTAACGCGGCTGACCCCAGATACACGTTATTCAGACTCATTTCAGATTTTATTTGCATTTTTTTCTCTTGTTCAGGTTGCGAGGAAAACAAATTAAAAAAATCAATTTGAGAATTGGAAGACTTGGTGTATTTATATTCCACTGATTCTGGTTCCAGCCGCGGCAAGACTCGTGCTGATTGAGTGTAAGCACCCGCGGGAGAACCGACTGCCGCATATGGAAGAATACGCATCCAATCTGAATCCACACTGGAGAAAGAAAAGAAGCACCAGCGGCAGCGATTAAAAAGAGGTTCTGAGCTCTACAGTCTACTGGAGAAAAAATGATATTTGTACATTCTATTGGGTTTTATCAGTAATATGCAACACTATATAACAAGGGCAAGTTTGGATGGTTTTTCTGCCACTCCACCAATACTTTGTGGATCTCATCTTCGAATATCAAGCCACTAACAGGATCATCACACTTCAATCTCAACTCTTTCAACGAGTTGGCTAACTTCAATATTCCCTTACCACCAATAATGGCATTTTCATTATCATCTTTGATGTCAATATTTATAACATGGGTAATTTTCTTCAAAACGGAACCTCTATACATCAAATCATCAATAACAGCATCGAAACATCTCTCTTCACAAGTAAACACAATATCAAAGATCTGACCTAAATTCTCCTGCCATCTTTCAGGAGCCTTTTTTATTTTTCTATTTCTATCCATCATATAAAGTAATCCATTATTAGTGTATAATTGAGTATCTTGTCTAATCAATTCTTGGTAAATGTGCTCATAGGGGGTCCCAAACGAGTAAACGTTTGGTTTATCTATCGAAGGACCAGGTAATCTAACAGCGGAACCTGTACCAAATGAACTTACTTCAAACCCAGCATCTCTCAATGTCTTGTGAGCTTCCATAGATCTATTATTGTTTGATGCACAAACTGTGCAAAATTTCAAATCTGACATATTCTCCTGTGTTTTGTGTCTCGAGGCGTGTAACCTTTTAAGTTTATTGGTTTGATCAATTAGATACTCTCGTGTTTCTTGTGCTCTAGCCTCTACGTAAGTATTTTATGAGATTTTGTTATTGATGTTTACTGATAAAAAAATGTCAATTTGGTTACAGCACGCCTTTAGCTATTAAAGGTATATAAAAGACTCGGTGTTGTGACAGTTGTGTTCAAACTTCAGAGCTCTGCTTTGCATTATTTACATATAAGTTAACTACTATTCAAGTGTAAGGGAATTAGTTCATTGACGCTCTTCCATCACGGATAGAAGACGGAAGAATAAAATGAATCCGAAGTCCATGTGAAATATGGGCAAACCCACGAGGGGACCAATATATAGATCGTATTCGCGCATATATTAAAATTGAAAGCTGCAAGTTTCATAATCGTGAGAATCAACATGAAAGGAACACAAACTTGATCTGAGATTCATAGTGGGTTGCCGCCATGTCCAACATCAAGACGTCAATCAGCTAAAACCATCGATATGAATATCAATATCATCAACACTCAAGAGACGGGCTCCACAACTTCCAGTAGTTAGTTGAAGAACGTAACTCACCTCCACACATTTCATAGGGGAATAGCAATCTTCGTATGTTGCTACTAGCCATTCGTGGCACCTGACCATGCCAAATTCAGCCTTATATTCCATTCTTGCCTCAATAGCTGACGTTCTCTATAAATCACAGTACATTCACAATGATTCCGCGTGTCACTATGATCATTATTTAGCAATTATATCATCAATCATTTATAAATATCTGAAATTTCCTTTAATCAATAAAAGTTCTAATAATTTAATATCTTATCTTATATCATATTATACTATAAAATAGAAGAATTTATAATGCCTAAGACTTCATACTTACTCGGAGGTGCTGCTTTAGTTGGTGGTGCAGTTTATTTATACCAAGATAGAGTTTCAAGTGTATCTCATAGATATCCTTCTTCCTATCAAAGCAACCAGCAAGTTATTGATCAAAACGCTGAAAGAACGGGTGCTCGTATTGGCTCCAAAATTGATAATTTGGCTTCAAACGTCAAGGATACTTATGAAGACAAAAGATCTCAATTTGACCGTGAAATTAATTTGAGAGCTTCTCAATTGGAAAATAAGAGAAGTGAATTGGCTGGTTGGACAAGTGACAAGGCTGCAAAAGTTCAAAACTTCACCGATACTCATGCTGATAAACATAAGGAACAAGCTGATGCTTTATACAATGAAGTTCACAAGAATGATCCAAGAGGTTTAAAGAAATTGAAAAGTGATGTTTCAGGCAAATATTATGAAACCAAGGACGGTTTGGTCAATTCAGTTGAAGACTCTACAAATTCTGGTAAAAATTTCTTCTTGAGAGCTGGTGATAAATATATCGAGGCTGTCAATAGTGTTGCAGTTGGTACCGAAAACAAAATTAAAGGTGTTAAAAACTCTATCGTTGGTGGTGTTGATGATACCAAGCATGCTGTAGAGGAAGATTATGACTCTGCTAAATCAAAATTAGGTTTTGGTAGGGATGGATGGGATAAAGGTTTGACTAGAGAACAAGAATTGAACAGAAGAACTGAAAGAAGTCTTCACGGATGGGGTGATACCGCTGCTGGTTTAGCTACTGAATATAAGGAGGATCCGGCACCTACTACCAATAACAGTGGACTTTTCTCTAACTGGGGTAAAGATCCAAAAGATAGAGCTATTGAATCTTATAATAAAGCCAAGACTGATTTAGCAAGAGCTAAGGAAGATGCTAAACAATACCAAAAATCTTGGTTTAGTTGGGGTGCTGATAAGAAATCTGAAGCTTCAGAAAGAGCCAATTACAGATTGAATCAAGCACAAAGACAATTAGAAGCAACTCAAAAAGATTTATCACAATATGGGGCTGATTTAGTCAACAAGGTTAATAAGGATTATGTTGAGCCATTAAAGAATGAAGCGTCTAAGCAGGCTGATCAAGCTAGATCATGGGGATTATCGAAAAAAAAGGACCTTGATTCTCATACTGAAAATGCTAAGAATGCAGCCAGTGAGAAATATAAACAAGCCAAGGCTAATTTAGATGAAGCTACTGAAAATGCTAAACAATATCAAAAATCATGGTTGAACTGGAGCGGTGATAAGAAAGATGATGCAGCAGATTTAGCCAAATCTAAATTGAAAGATGCTCAAAAGAGTTATGAAGATGCAACCACATCATTATCTCAATATGGATCTGATTTGATTGATAAAGCTAATAAGGATATTTTGAACCCAATTAAGAATTCTGCTCAACAAACTTATGATGATGCTAAGAGCTGGGGATCTAAGAAATATGATGAAGTTGCAGATGAAAGTGGTAAGACTAAGGATAAATTGTTCGGATATAGATCTGACGCTGATATCAAGGATGAAGAAATTGCCAGAAATGCAAGAAATGCCATTAAGGGATTCAGCTCAAGTGCTGATACATTTGCTCAGGAAGAGTTGGCTGAAGTCCACCATCAAAATGCCGCCAAGAAAGGTGCAGTTATCAATTGGGGTGAAGGTAAATATAACCAAAGTAAAGAAGGTGCTCAATATGCTTATGACCAAGCACAAGAGTCATTGAAAAACGCCCAAACTGAAGCTAATAAGTATAAGAAATCATTTTTCAATTGGTCTTCAAACAAAGGTGATGAAGCTGCACAAGTTGCAAATGAAAATTTAGCTAAAGCTCAAGAAATTGCGTCTCAAACTGGTAGTAATCTCAATAATTGGTTGGTTAAAGGTAGTGATCATGCCATACAGGCCACTAAGAGTGGATTAGATACTGTTAATGATTACACTCAATCTGGATTAGATAAGGCTAGTTCATATGTTCGTTCAAATCATTAGTTTTTTTTTAATTCTCATATTTGAGATTTCTTATATACATTATTTATTACATCTCTATTCAAAATTTCTTTAAATTTAAATATATTATATTAATCATGTTTCTGATCTTCTAATTAAATTTGTAATCAGCTAATTAATATGAGTACCGCATACTTTAGTTTCTCTCATGAAAATTCTTCACTTCAATTTTGGCTGCAAAATATATTTATGATTTTTCGTGCGGCTGATATCATATGTAATAAAATTGAGAGGCGTGGATCAGATACATCAGTGATCACTATATTTGGGATTAATTAAATATTCTTTCCAAGGGGATTTAAAAGTATTTGGACATTTAAATAGCGCTCTAATGCGTGAGATATCTTTTTATCTTATAATATAATAAAATTTAATTATAATTATAATTAATTAATATATTAATATTAATAAAAATAAAATATATTTAAGCTAGCTGCGCCGCAGCTACATGGCTAGATTTTTAATTAAATTAATTAATATTGTAATTTATATATTATATAATTAGGTGAGATTAATCATATGAGCTGTACTCTCTGCAGAAGTAGGATTAGGTTATAATCTATACTCGAACTTATAATATTATAATTTTACAACTGCTAGACTCTAATTTGATAATAATATTCGGATTGTGCAGCATGAAAACTGTGAGAGAAACAGGGCTTCTATCTTTCACACTCAATAGTACAACATGGCTTACATCATAAATGTATGATATGGGCCATGGATAACTGAGAGATGTCGTACTCTTCTTAATTATTAATTTTATATTAACTCATGAGATTAATATGAAGATCTGTTTATGCAAAGTGCTTGCAGCAATTCTCGAATATTTGATCGGGTTCGAGAAAAAAGGGAGATTTATAGATCCCATGTGCCATTCTTTTTATAATAAGAAGAACGTTAGTTGCTCTAGATATATGAAAAGTTTAACCTGTTATCCCTGTTATCTTGGTAAATTTCAATCTATAAGCATAGTTAAGTTAAGTACTGGTACAATAAATCTAGAATCCAGATGGTATTCAAATTATATACTCTTCTCCACGAAATGCACATGTAATCGGCGAATAGCGAACTAAAAGTATTAGTCCATGTAAAATTGTACGTTCTCCATGTTTCAAGTTGAAGCTAGCCAGTGGCCATGGATCTATTTCTTGCGATTGGAGAATTGGCGTTTCTAAATGACACAAGTTGAGTGATTGTTGTTGATTGAACGAGCTCCATATTTGAAGGCTTGAAGCAGGAAGAAGATTAATTGGAGACAGAAACAATCGGGAAGACCCTTGAGCTCTGCGCAACGCTACTACGAACCAGGAAGCGGTTTAGCATCACCAATCCATGATAAGTTGCTTCCATTCTAATCTTAGATTTTTCAACTTTAAAGAAAAGTGCAATTGAGGACGTTGCAGAGACTTTAGATGATTCCTCAAGTTGTCATAATTTATTGCGATCAGAGATAAACCAATGAGGCAAGATTAGATTAATCATTAAATGATTATAGCAAATGACATAAGTCCACGATTACGGTCTGAATCACTTTCCCACATTTGAAGTGACTGATCACAAGTTGCGAACCCAGCAAGGATTGAGCTGATCACGAGTGACCTCTCCAGTGTCCAAGCTCCTTCTAAGCTTCCAGTCTTCCAATGAAGTTCTGAACTAGATAACAATTTACTTTACTACGCGAGTACTGCTCATGTCAGATGAGCTGATAGCCAGATGAGCTGATACACCCAGAGACTCTCAATAGTGTATGCGCTCCCAAAAGACGAAAAGCGTGCGAGGAACGGTTGCACGCTTTTGGTCGTCCGAAACTCGAAATAGAAAACATGACCAAAAACCAACTTGAATTAACAGAAATATTTTATCAAAAGTTGATACCATTTTATTTTCTACTGCAATATTTCTTGATAAAATAAGCTCAAGTTAAAGGTTCCATCTCCTGAGACGCCACCCATAAAAGCATTTGGTTTCCAATACAAAAAACAAAATCACATTATCGCTGCTGTTGAATCGTCAGTTCCCGTTCGTCTCCCCCCATCCTCAGAATTCATATTTAAATGTATCTAATATTATAAAAAATCTCAGATAAATGTCAAAAAAGGATAGAAATTCAATACCATTTTTAGAGTTGTCTCTAGAGAACTTGACCAGTTTAAATAAAGAAAGTGATTTGCCTATTGAGAAAATCTTGAATATTTGGGTAAATTTAACCAAATCATCTTCAATTGTTAAAAATGGTAAAAGATTAGAAAATATAAGTTGGAGAATCGTAAATCGTTCTTTAGTTACTCAAAATAACTCATTGAAGACAGAATTGAATATAAGTGATTTCAAGACTTTGATTGAAGTCAATTTGAAAGCAAATCAACAGGAAAATTTAATCTCCAAAAAATTGAGCCAAACTAAAAATTCAAGTAATAGTTTGTCAAAACAGAAACAAAATCACCAGAACAGTCATAATCATCAACCAAAATCAACTGCTCACACAAATAATCATCCCAAATCAACTTCATTATTCACTCATAATCATAACCCTAAGCTTCAACAAAAGACAGCTCATAAACACCAAAATTCTACAGAAACAACTCATGATATAAATACTGATTCTGACGATTCATATTTCGATTCAGACAGTGAGGATGAATCAAGTACAAGATCCAACTCAAATAATATTCCACATAATCATAATATTCCACATAATCATAATCAAAGATCAAATAACATTCAAGAATCAAAGAAATTATCAAAGATAAATTCAAAAGAAAGAGTTAAAGAGAAAAATATCATGAATTTCAAAAAACAACAGGAGATAGAAAGAGAGAAAAAAATTAGAGATGATAATATGGAGTTAGAAGATTATCAACCTGAACCAAGATATGCCTTTGGATATATACATAAATCTCCAAAAAAGGATCAAGATATTGAAAATGAAAATTCAAATATGATCATAAATGGTAGTGGCAAACCACAATTGAATAGATCAACCTCGGTTGTTAGAGGGTTCTCTCCTAATAAAGTTTCGATTAGTTGTGGTAATTTACCTATTGCTTCTGCAGACGTCCCAAATTCAAATCCAAATTCAAATTCAGCTCCATTAATAACATCATCTGAATCCTCATATAAAATTAAAGATATATCCTCTCATAAACATGATGATAAATTATCTTCCAAATCATCCAATGCGTCATCCGAAAGATCTGAAAAATTGATCAATACACAACAACTAAAATCTCCATCAATATCCTCTTCAGTGTCACCAAGAACAAAAATCGAACCAACAAATAGAAGAAGAATCAATGTTTTAACTAATCTTGGTATGACTAGTCTCACTTATAAACCTAAACTCACACCTTCAGATTCAAATGACAGCAGTAACTCAAGGAATTCTGCATCTTCAAGGAAAAATATGTTCTTTATTGAAAGCTCTCCTTCTCCTGCTGAATCTGATTTAATTGGAAGTATCGATAATAATTTATTTGATAAGAAGTTCAAGCAGTATAATCAAAACAATGAAAGGAAACGCAGAGAAAAGCATATCAAAGTTGAAAATGTTAGTGCGGTGGTTGATAATGAAGTTAAAGTTACAACACCTGAATCTATGGATAAAAGCGGTGAAACGGCTAAACATAAAGATTCATTATTTGGTAATAAGATACCGACAAAACATGGATCTTACTCGTCTTCAGAATCAATCTCTAACGAACTGGAATGGGACTCTGTATCTGAATCTGATATTTCAGAGGATGAAGAGGAATATGAATCAGATCATGAACTAATGTTCGGTAAGAAAGATGAAAATCCTCCAAAACCAACTATCAAAAGATCGTTATTATCAGGATTATTTCTAAATGAAATGAACCAGCAATTACAGAAACATGAAGAGAGCCGTAAGAGATCACAAACTTTGAAGAAAATTGGTGGTAATAATGAGAGTGCCTCTGATTTATCTTCAGCTCATCCTAATAATATTGGACCTGCTTTAAGATCACATACCATAAGTCCAGTTGTACAATCAAGAGCTCAAAAACCAGTCTTACAAAGATCATCAACTATAGGATTTATAAATAATTCAGATCAAGATCAGAATAAGATTTTTAAGAATGAAAATAAATCATTAGTTGACTTGTCAAGTTCAAATAAAAAATCAGTTGTTGGATTATCAGATATAAATATCATGGCTTCAATAAATCATACAGATGCAAAAGAATCTCTTCATAAGCAATCATCTAAATTCAATCTCAATAATCAGAATAAATCTTTCACCAATAGCATATCAAGTCAATTAAGTAATCCTAATGACTCTAAGCGTGGCTCCATACATTCTTTGATATCAAAAAGTGCTTTGAATTTGACTACTTATTTCACTGGGAAACGTGCTGGCAGCTCTACTGCTTCTATGAATGGTTCAGTTGGTGGTTCCGTTAATGATAACCATGAAAGAAACTTCCATAGTAATGAGGGTGCTTCTAAGAAAAATGCTTTGAAACATTCAAGGGCTCCGGCTACTGCATCTACGTTGTTACCAATAGCGCTAACAACTCACATGTTTCTACCAAATGCTCATCAAAAGGCCAAATCAAAATTGACATCAGTTATTGAGGTGGATAATAGTGATGAAGACCGAGATTTCAGTGCTTTCGAAGATACAGGATCTGGTGATCAATCAAATAAAAACTCTAATAACAGTTCAAATTCAAATTCAAATTCAAATGTTGATTCACATCCAAATTCTAATGGTAACTCCAATCCTAATTCCAATCCAACTTCGAGTCATTCATCAAGTAAAAATCTATCAAATGCGTCGATACCGAGATCTATAAATATTAGAAGGGGGAACTCTTTTATGAATAACCATCTCAATGGGAACCAAAACTTGGATACTTATACTTATTACACATCACCAGCAGATCATGCGAATCATACGAACAATCAAATTCCAACCTCGAATACAGCTTCTAGAGTCAGTGGGAATGGGGCATTGTCACCGAAGACTACAAGACGAACAATGCTAGCCTCAGAATTGAGTGAAAGTTTGAGGATATCGTTGCTTACGGACCATAGATTAGGGAAGATGCCCATTGTTGGTCATGTAAAGAATTATAATATTGTAAATGTGGATGGTGATAATGAACAGAGCAAATGGGAAGACGATAACATGAATTATCATGCGAAGGGCTGGTGAAGTGGTTTTATATATTTTTGTCAGGTTTTATGCTTAGATTAATGGTTATTAGATGAAGGATTTTCATTTTTTTACTTACTGTAGTTTTGTAGACTTGTTGCAAACGTGGAGAAAAGGTGTGTAACTGATTTATTTTCTGCAACATCTGAGTTGGTTGCAGCACGTAAAAAGACATTTTTTTAATTTCTGGTGAACGATCGAAGAGCCCAAGATCAAGACATACCCTGCGTTTAGGAGCAGATAAATTTCGAAGATATCACCAAGAGATCAGTCATATATTGGAACACACTGAGAGATGAAAGTGTGCTACTACGAGTTGCTTGGCGTCAGTGACGATGCTACAGACTCCGAATTGAAAAAGGCTTACAGAAGGAAAGCGTTAGAATTACATCCTGATAAAAACAGAGACAATATAGAGGAAGCAACCAACCAGTTTTCAGAGGTAAGGGCTGCTTATGAGGTTTTGTCAGATTACCAGGAGAGGGCGTGGTACGATTCTCACAAGTCCCTGATCTTGAGAGAAGACAAAGATTATGAAGATGACAATTACGTTGAGCCTGCAATATCAGGTACCACCACAGAAGAACTCTTAAGATACTTCAATCCTTCCTTATTCTCAAACATTGACGACACTATATCTGGAATATACAGTGTTGCATCTAACTTATTTGCAAAGTTGGCTTCTGAGGAGGTTTTAAGCGGGAAGCAACAAAGTTTGAAAAAATTTGATAAATATCAAGATGACTCCCCAAGTGCCAACGCAGTTGATGCCAAACACTTACTTTACTGTAGATTTGGAAACAGTAAGGCTGACTATGTTACCGAAGTGAGGAAGTTCTACCAAAATTGGGGATCGTTTCAAACGGTCAAGACTTTTAGTTGGAAAGATGAATATAGATACTCATCAGCTCCAGACAGACGCACTAGACGTGCGATGGAAAGAGAAAATAAAAAACTTAGAGATATAGCAAGAAGAGAGTTCAATGAAGCTGTTAGAAATTTCGTCACATTCATAAAAAAGAGAGATCCAAGGTTCAAAGAAGGTGCCGCCTCATTTGAATTAGAGCGTCGTAAGAAACAACAAGAAGAAGCTGTTTTACAACAGCAAAGAGATAGATTGGCGAATTTGCAAAATTTGGCAAAGTTCAAAAACTATGAGGTTCAGGATTGGCAGACTTTGAGTCCCGAGGAGTTGGAAGAGATAGAAAACCAATTAAATGAGGAGTTTCACAGTAAAGATACAAATGGCGGAGATATAGAAGATTCGTCCGATGAAGATGACCTATATGAATGTATAATATGTAACAAACATTTCAAGTCGGAACAACAATTTGAGAGCCATGAACAATCAAATAAACATAGAAAGGCCGTTAAAAAATTACAATGGGAGATGAGACGTGAAGGTATAGAATTGGGGATAGATAATGAAGAGGATGAGTTTGAGTCTGCTAATGAGTTTATTTCAGATGCTGAATTAGAAGATCCATTAATGACTCCTCTTGAACAATCCGAATCAAATATATCATCTGATGACATTTATGATTCTTCTGTTGCTAATCCTGTCACTGTTGAAGTCGATAAGGGAACAAATGTTGAGATAGATGACAATATAGATGATTATGATGATGAGGATGATGTTGACGAGGTTGACGATATTGAAGATATAGCTCATAATACAACAGAGGTCCTATTAGGTTCTGACGACGAAGAGTCTATTACTTCTACACAAAAGAATAAAAAAGGTAAGAAGAATCGAAACAAGTCTGCTCCAAAACAAAATTTCGAGAATGGTGATGGATTGGATACTTTAGATGAGGAGCTAATCAAGTTAACTGCAGCTTTAGAAAAAGGTATAAAGCTTGATGACGAAAGTGAGGATGATTGGGGTAGTACGAAGAAAAGCAAATTAAAAAAGAGCAAAAGAAAGCCTAAAAATAAGGAAGCTGATGAAGCAAATCAATCAGAAACATTTCAAAATAATGCAACTGAATCCACCAAGTCATATAACGGCGCTGCTGATACCTTAGAGAAAGGTGAATCCTGCGCTCATTGCGAGGAAACGTTTTCTTCTAGAAATAAATTATTTCAGCACGTCAAGTCCACTGGCCATGCTGCTTCCCCGATCACAAAACCTAAAAAGGGGAAGAAGAAGAAAGTTTGACGCATTTAATGAGTCAAGTTGAGGAAAGTGGATACGGTTTATAGGATATCCATGAAGATTGCATCGATATATAGGACATGTAAAAGCTTGAAATTCGAATAGCAATCTACAATAAAGAGATTGAAAAGTCCCAGTTTATACTATTTGCTAATAGACATGCAAAATGATTTTTCATATGATTTGTCGTATCAGCAATTTCCATTTTGAGACTTCACAAGGGAGAGATAGAGTCTCTTAATTTGGAACAGGATCTATGACATATTTCGAACGTGTTCACTGCTTGAAAATTAGAGTCAAGCCACCGCCTTTTAATAACTATTTCAAACCCTCCTTTGTTTTCTTAATCTTAGCTATAACAGGTTCATTGATACCTTCATTACCTTCAGCACCCAATCCCATTCCTTTGGACCAACCAAGTCTCTCCAATAAACGACGTCCAACATTATCGCGACCAATTTCTGGTGCTTGAGAACCGACAATGTCACCTTCTCTCAACTCACCTTGAGATTTTGGGCCACGTTTATTACCGCCACTATTGATGATTTCACCAGTTGTCTTCTTAACATCATTTCTTTGGAATATAGGTCTTTGTCTAAGTATCCTTCCAATACTATCATAATCAGGAAGTGAACCGAAGGTTTTTTTAGTTTTGATAACTGCAACATGAGTTTCAGAACCCTTTCCTAACTTCCTTGATTTCATTCCGTAAAATCCTGCCATATTTACGATAGTTCTTAAACCATGTGGATCCATGGGCGGAAAGTTGATAGCCATACTTTCACTATGCAAAAATCCCTCAAACTCATCTCTTATATCCTTTATATGCATTGAAAATGGATATTTTATTAAAAGATCATTTATCAAAACAGCATTCTTCAAGTTTTCATCACGACGCTCTCTCTTCTTTATTTTACGGCTTTTCTTATGTGTAAGATATTGTTCTTGTAAAGATTCCCTCACTTCCATATCATTAACAGAACTCAAGTCTAATCTCTTCTTCTTACCCTTACCTTTGGTTTTTAATGTTTGGGTTGGTTTTATATCCAAATTCGCAAAAAACGATTTTTGCGAGTTGCTGAATGCTAATAATCTTTTCATTCTGTCGTCTTCATCACTTTCATCAGCAAGTTCAACCTCTTCTTCATCTGATGTTTCTGAGATGTGCACATCCGAATAGTCTGGTTGAGGTTCAGGATCATCTTCATCTAGCAAGTCTTGAGATATATACCTGAGGAAAGCTGTGATTCTACTCTCAGGGACACCGTTTTCTGTGACGAAATCAATCAAATCACCTTCTGGGATCCAAACAGGTTCGTCTTCTAAACCTGTTAACTGGAAAGAGACCACGTTATACAGGTTGGAGATACCTTGTCTTATTTGCGAAACCTTCATAGTTGAAACATCAAAATTATAATCTTCAGGTAAAAATCCGTATTCAGGATCCTTTGGCTTTCGCTCAGAGTTCCCTGCACTTTTGTTCTTTTTCAACTTTGTAGAATTACTTGTGTCTAATTCCTCAGGCTTTATATCTTCATCACTTTCATCATCAATGCCATCGCTATAATTGTAATCACCAGCGTCTTTGGTTTCATCATCATCATCACTATCACCCGTATCATAACTTCCATCTTCACTTTCATCTTCGTCATTACCAATAGTTAATCGGTCACCCATTATCTGTGAGATATAATCTTTATAAGCGAGTTCTGTATCACTATCTTCATCAATATCAGAATCTGCTGGATGAAATCTATCATTTAATTTGAGATTCTCCATATCCGCAATACTTTCATTAACAAATCCAGGTTTAGCAACTTTATTCAATTGGGGAACACTCATTAGTTCAGTTTCAACGGAATCGTTTATGATCTTTGTTTGTAAAGAGACTTTTCCTATAGTTAATATAGGATCATGCTCAATACAGCTACCCTCTATACCGCTACTTTGAACCACATTAGCATACGAACGGCCTTGCTCTATCAATGAAGCAGTTAATGGTTTTGGTTGAGAAACATTCTTGGAACCCAATAAGTCATCATCTCCTGTTTCATCGACAAAAAATTCCAAGCCGGCAGTGTCATCATCTGATGAGATATCCATATGAGAAGTAGCTTCATTGTCTGCAATTATAGTTTTTGGTTGAATGAGTCTACCGTGGTCATCAATTTCTGGAATATTTCTGACTTGAGCATGATCATTTTTATGTGATAGAAAAGCAGAAGTCTCTTCAACATATGTTGGAAAGGCGATAACTGAATTAACCAGAACTGTTTCAATGATTTCATCAGTATCCTCTATGATATCGACAGATTTTAAATCGTGAATCTCTTGATCTTGAACCTGAGCTTCAATAACTCCTTCCAAATCATCATCTGCAACTTCAAGCTGATTTTTTCTGTAAGCTTTCTTATTAGCTAGATTTTTCATATTCTTGAACAAATCAGCACTTGGATTATAGACCTCCTTAGCTTTAACAAAAACGATTGGCATGTGTCTCAATGGCTTTCTCATAGTTTGAAAAGAGTGAGAGTCTGTATATTTAGCCTCATCAAACAAATTCCTTGGTCTCTTGGAAGCTGACTTCATTGAAGTAGTGGCACCACACACTTCTGGAACATATGTACCCTGATTTAGGTCCATCAATTCAGCATATTCATTCGAGGTATTGAAGGTCTTCTTTGTTGTGCTTGACCGGGAGTGAGGAAGGGCTCTACCACGTCGACCTCCTCTCTTTGGTTTTCCTCTGCTACCTCTGGACATTCTCAGTTGAAGTTCTACTCAGAGTGTCAAGTTACTGTGCAAACTTGAAGGCAGCTCGTAGTTAAAGATCCAGCAAAAGGCGTTAAAACTTAAAGAGTAGCAGAAAAATTACCAATCCATGATGAGATGGGCTCACAACCTATCATATCAAGCACGTGATCTTATCAAAAGATGTATCCTTGGCTCATAACCGGATTTAGGTGGATTCAAAATCCAAAAAACAACTTTATAAAAGCGCAATAAGTTCATCTGAATTAGACGCTGAATGGACTGTGTGGGAAGATGCTGAACAAGAACGCTTTTACACGGGTCTTCAACATGCTTTTTGACCATGAGATGGCCAACGAGGACAGCCAGAACACATTGTGTGTTTTGGGTCGCTTCTTCAATAGCTCAGACTCATCAGATTGGCCTCCTGAGTTCATTCAAGATGTCTTCTCCAGAATATGGATCACCTATCGAACTGGCTTCCCAGCCATTCCAAAATCTGCCAACGGGCCTTCCCCTTTGTTTCTCTCCTCAATACTTCGAACGAACTTCAGTGACTTGAACTTGAATCCAAATGAGTTCACATCCGACGTTGGCTGGGGTTGTATGATAAGAACATCACAATCATTATTGGCAAATACGTTACAACAATTATTGCTTGGACGAGATTTTGAATATGAAACCTCAACTGATCCAATCTCTTCTTCAATTAAGAGCCAATATGCCACCAATGCTAAGATTCATGACTCTATTATCGACTGGTTCAATGATTGTCCTGATTGCTTCTTTTCCTTACACAACTTTGTTAGAATTGGTATGAAACATTGCAATAAAAATCCTGGGGAGTGGTTTGGGCCCAATGCTGCTTCTTTATCAATCAAATACTTGTGTCAGGAATTTTCGCACCATAATGAGTTCGATATAGGCTTGAATGTGATTATAAGTGAGACAGGCGATGTGTATCTGGATGAAGTATTGAAGAAACTGGCCAATGGATCATTTGAACCAACTTTGATTTTGCTTGCAATAAGGTTGGGTATAGATAATATAAATCCCATCTATTATTCCAGCTTATTACAATTGTTGTCTTTGAATCAATCAATGGGCATAGCTGGCGGCAGACCTTCTTCAAGTCACTATTTTTTTGGGTATCAAGGCAATTATCTATTTTATTTAGATCCACACCAACCACAACATTCAGGCAATATACCAGCAAATAAGGGAAGTTCTACGGAACCCATAAATGAACCCCAAAATAAATATGAAACTTATCATACCAGAAAAATAAGGAAACTAAACTTGAAAGATATGGATCCTTCGATGTTGGTGGGCTTCATGATCAAGGATGAAGAAGATTATGACAATTTTAAGGTACATTTAAGTGATATGAATTTCGATAAACCGAAGGAAAATAGTGGAGATGAAACTGATTTAGGTAAGGATTCTACAGCTGATGAAAGTACAGACAAAAACGCATCTGTACAAGCAAACAAAATTGTTCACTTTCATAAAAACAGAAATGAATTGACTAGCTCAAGCTACATGGGACGCGAAAGAAGAGATTCAGATTTTGAAAACGTGAATGATTTTTCTAATAGTGAGGTTGATGTCAGTGAAGAGTTTGTTGATGATTTCAATGACGAAGAGGAAGATGATTTTGTTGATTTAGGCTTGGAGTTCAATAACCTCAAAACAAGTGAGGAAGTTAAACGTACTATTCCAGAAGAAGATGAGTGTGGTTCCGAAAAGAATGAATTAGATCAGGAATATAAACCAATACAGAACTCGCAGACGGAATCGAATACTGAAGATACCATAGAATCCGAATCAAGTTTCAACAAAGCTGCTAGCGAGAATTTTACCAAAATTGAAGTAGTCTATGAAGAACCCATCCTTGTTGATTATCAATTAAACTCTGAAAATAGAAGATTGAGCCTGTCGGATTTGGATTCCAGTAAGTTTGAAGAATTGTCCAGGGGACTGTCTCTGGGAGATAAAATCGAGTTTACTAAAGAGAAAACCAAAGTCGAGTGAGGGCATTTGAACCAATTTACAAACCAACAGTTTTTATATGTTGTAATGAATTATGAATGGCGGTTTGTTGTAGGAGAATTATCGAATACTCTTCAAAAGTCGGTACACGTTTTTTTTATTTGTTTTGATTTCAGGGTAAATTGTGAAATCGCGTTTTGCAGCTGGATCTCATTTCTGTTGTAAACAAACTTTTTTTTTTACTACAAAATTATTTGCAAATTTGATTATACTGAACTGTCTTCCGAACAGATCTAATATCCCAAAATGAGTGATTTTGATGACTCCATTGAAGAGATTTCTGATTATGGTGGTGCCTCTGCTTCGGAAGAGAGTGATTTCATACAAGATGAAATCGTGAGACCTACCGCCAAACTGAAAGCATCGAAAGCTGCTCCTAAAACTGCCAAATCAAAACCATTAACAAATGGCGAAAATAAAGTCAACTCATCTGCTTCTTCCAATGCGAAGAACGGAAATGCCTCAGATCAATACCAGAAGTTATCCCAGTTGGAACATATCTTGAAGCGTCCAGATACTTATATCGGTTCCATTGAAAAATCGCCATTTGAGATGTGGATATACGATGAACCAACAGATGCAATGGTAATGAGAGAAGTTAACATTGTCCCAGGTTTCTTGAAGATTTTTGATGAAATCTTAGTTAATGCTGCCGATAATAAAATTAGAGATCCTTCCATGAAACTGTTGGAAGTGAATATTGATCCTGAAAATAATTTGATTCAGGTTAAAAATGATGGTAAAGGTATCCCAGTTGAAATCCATGACAAAGAAAAAATTTATATTCCTGAGCTTATCTTTGGTAACTTGTTAACTTCTTCGAACTATGATGATGATCAGAAGAAAGTCACAGGTGGTCGTAACGGATACGGTGCAAAATTGTGTAACATTTTTTCCACAGAGTTCACAGTGGAAACTGCTGATAAGAATACGGGATTACTTTATGTGCAAACCTGGAAGAATAACATGTCCGTTGTTGGAAAGCCAAAAATCACCAAAATGAAAACCAAGCAAGAGTTCACAAGAATCTCATTCAAACCAGATTTGGAGAAATTCAATATGGATATTTTAGATGATGCCATCTTAGGTGTTTTAAAACGTCGTGTGTACGATTTATGTGGTACTGTTAAAAACGTCAATGTCACTTTGAATGGTAAGAAACTTCCTGTTCGTAATTTTAAGCTGTATGTTGAAATGTACGTCAAGGCAATCCAAGCTAAGAACCCACCAGATGAATCAGAAGCCTCCAAGATAACAATTGTTCATGAAGTGTTCAACGAAAGATGGGAAATTGCTTTTGCCGTTTCTGACGGTTCTTTTAATCAGGTTTCATTCGTTAACTCTATCGCTACGACTTCTGGAGGTACGCATATCAAGTTTATTTCAGATCAAATAATTAACAAAGTCATTGAAACTCTTAGTAAAAAGGAAAAAGGTAAGAAAAAATTGATGATCAAGCCATTTGAAGTTCGTAATAATATGTTTCTATTTGTCAACTGTCTTATTGAAAATCCGTCATTCAATTCCCAAACTAAAGAACAATTAACTACGAGATCCTCCCAATTTGGTGGGAAGAATGTATCTATTGGTGATGCATTCATTGCTAAGATCTTGAAAACTAGTATTGTTGATAAAATCAAAGCAATCGCTGATAGAAATGAAGATAAAGCTTTACAAAAAGGTGATGGTTCCAAAAAATCTAGAATAAAAGGTCAAGTTAAATTAGCTGATGCTAACAAAGCTGGAACAAAAGACGGTTATCAATGTACCCTTATTTTAACTGAAGGGGACTCTGCCATGGCTTTGGCTGTTGCAGGTCTAGCTGTTGTCGGTAGAGATTATTATGGTTGTTTCCCATTAAGAGGTAAATTGTTGAATGTCCGTGAAGCTTCAGCAGATCAGGTTATGAAGAATACAGAAATATCTGCTTTGAAACAAATTGTCGGTTTGCAACATAAAAAACGATATAGTACGGAAAATGTCAAGACTTTAAGATATGGTCATATAATGATTATGACTGATCAAGATCATGATGGTTCCCATATCAAAGGTTTGATTATAAATTTCTTGGAAACATCATTCCCTGGTTTATTGGAGATTCCTGGGTTTTTGATTGAATTCATTACTCCTATCATCAAGGTGACAATCAGTAGAGGTGTTCGTAAGGAAGTTATCTCTTTCTATAATATGCCTGAATATGAAAAATGGAGAGACACTGAAGGTCAAACATGCAAATGGAAACAAAAGTATTATAAGGGTTTGGGTACATCGACTGATCAAGAAGGTCGTGAGTACTTTTCTCAATTAGATAAACATTTGAAAACATTCCATGCGTTGCAAGAAGAAGATAAAGGATTGATTGATTTAGCATTTTCAAAGAAAAAAGCTGATGATAGAAAAGAATGGTTGAGAGGTTTTCAACCTGGTACTCATTTGAATCCTGATTTGCAGGAAATTCCTATTAGTGATTTCATCAATAAAGAATTGATTCTTTTTTCAATGGCTGATAATATCAGATCTATTCCTTCCATTTTGGATGGGTTCAAACCTGGTCAGAGAAAAGTGTTGTTCGGGTGTTTCAAGCGTAAATTGACAAGTGAAATCAAGGTTGCTCAATTGGCAGGTTATGTCTCTGAACATACTGGTTATCATCATGGTGAACAATCATTGGTTCAAACTATCATCGGTTTGGCACAAAACTACGTTGGTAGTAACAACATGAACTTGTTGCAGCCTAATGGTGCTTTCGGTACCAGAGCTACAGGTGGTAAGGATGCATCCGCGCCAAGATATATCTTCACAGAGTTATCCAAGATAACTAGAAAAGTTTTTAACCCTCTTGATGATGCTTTATACATATATACACAAGATGATGAACAAACTGTTGAACCGGAATGGTACTTGCCTGTTATTCCTATGTTACTTGTTAATGGAGGGGAAGGGATCGGTACTGGTTGGAGCACAAATATTCCACCTTTCAATCCTGTTGATATTGTCGATAATATCCGTAGATTGATGGCGGATGAGGAAATGGTTGAGATGGTTCCATGGTTCCGTGGATGGGAAGGTGAAATGGAAAGAATTGCTAGCGATCGTTATAAAATGACTGGCCGTATCGAACAAATTGATGATACAACTTTAGAAATCACTGAACTCCCAGCCAAAGTATGGACAACTACTATGAAAGAGTTCTTGCTTTCAGGATTAGGGACTGAGAAAGTCAAACCTTGGATCAAAGATATGGAAGAACAACATGCCGCTGGTATTCGTTTTGTTGTTACCTTGTCACCAGAAGAGATGGAGAAATCTCTTCAAATAGGATTATATGAAAGATTTAAGTTGCTGTCTTCTGTTAATTTGGGTAATATGGTTGCATTTGACTCCAATGGTAGAATCAAGAAGTATGATAGTGTCTTAGAGATTTTGAGGGAATTTTTCTATATTAGACTAGACTATTACCAACGTCGTAAAGACTATTTGTCTAAAAACTTACAAAACCAATTGGAGAAACTTTCTCAACAAGCAAGGTTCATTAAACTCATCATAGACAAAAAGTTACTGGTCAGTAACAGAAAGAGAGCTGAGTTGGTCGCAAGCTTACAAGAATTAAACTTTCCTAGGTTTGATAAGGACGGTAATCCTGTGTTTGAAAAAGCAAGTGAAGCGGATAGAACACACGATGAGATATTCGTTCAAGAGGAAGAAGATGAGAGAAGTGAAGAAGAGGCCGATGATGCCATTCATAAACCAGATACTATTTATTCAACTTATGATTACCTTTTAGGTATGGCTATCTGGTCGTTAACAAAAGAAAGATACGAAAAGTTATTGCAGCAAAAAGCTGACAAAGAAGTTGAGTTAACTGAATTGTTGAAATTATCTGCAAAAGATTTGTGGAATAGAGATTTGGATGATTTTTTAGAAAGTTGGGAGAAGTTCCTTCAAGATGATCTTGCTGCTCGTTCAAGTGTTATTGCTTCTAAAGGATCAAAGAAAGGTGCCAAGCGTGTCAGAAAGGTTAAAGCAGAAGACGATGATTATACAGCTAAGAAGAAGAAGGTTGCTGCTAAACCTACCGTCAAGGCTACAACCAAAGCTGCTACTAAACCTGCAGTCAAGGTAGAAGATAAAGTAGTAAAGTCTGAAGGCGGCAAAAAAGTGGCTAGGGAAAAAGGGACCAAGCAGGCAACATTACCTTTCATGAAAGAACCCACCCCTGAAGATGATTTTAAATTACCTAGTTTCTTTGGAAAAGGGAACACAATTTTTGGCACTCCCAAGAAAGATAAAGATCCTTTTGATCTCGATGCTGATTCTTTGCTCAGTAACTTCAGCTCAAAATTCGGTTCTGCATCTACATCCTTTGGTGAAAAGGGTTCTAAAAGTAACCTGAGAGACACCTCGAAAGAGTCAGAGGGAAAAAAATCCAAGAAATCTATTGTCATTAGTGATGCTGAGGATAGCGATATTGAGATGGTTTCGCCTCCAAAGAAAACACAAAGGAAAAAACCTGTTCCAAAGAAATCAAAAGCGGTGGTTTCAGATTCTGCTGAATCAGCTGATGACTTGTCTATCATAGAGCCAACATCACCAATTACTTCCAAAAGAACTGTTCGTCAAAGGCCCAATAAATCCTACAAAATTAAAGTATCGGAAGATGAAGATTCTGATGAAGATGACTTTATTGACAATGATTCTGACGGTGATGTCTCCATTCATGAGGACAGTGACGAAGATTTTGAGTAATTTTGAGTTCCATTATCAAAATTTTCGGTTCTGTTTTCTTAT
The DNA here is from genome assembly GCA_030575015.1 of Cephaloascus albidus. NCBI lineage: Eukaryota > Fungi > Ascomycota > Pichiomycetes > Serinales > Cephaloascaceae > Cephaloascus > Cephaloascus albidus. The sequence continues at coordinate 25,527 of JAJMGN010000282.1, forward strand.
TTGCTATTGTATTCTCTATGTTACTTAATTTTTACTCTTTACAGATTTATGTTGTATGTACAAGTTATTATAATTAGATATGTAAATCTATTGCTTGATAACATCACTGAGTTGGCCAAATGTCAATACCTTATCGATCCTGGGTGAGCCTGTTAATAACATGACCATTCTATCTATACCGATACCCCAACCACCAGTTGGTGGCAATGCCATCTCCATTGCTTCAAGGTACTTAGCATCTGGAATTAAGCTCTCTTGATCGTTAAAATCTTCTCTTGCTTTTTGTTGTAATTGAAATTTAGCACTCTGTTCAAAAGGATTGTTTTCCTCTTCATAAGCATTTACGTATTCTCTTTTATTGATGAAGAGCTCGAATCTTCTTGAAATATCAAACTGTCTACCACTGTAATCAATCATGGTAGATTTTGCCAAAGGAGATAATACAGCCGGATGATGGTATATTATAGTAGGACAATCTCCACACAACGGTTCTAGAAAATGTGCAGATAATTCATCCAATAACTGTGCAGGTGATCGGACGCTAGGAATAGGTAAATCTACCTTTTTGAAGAACTCAAGCAAATTTGGTGTGTTAACATCAGTAGGAAATACTTCACCAGTCACTTTCTCAATAGTCGGTATATACTCAATTTTCTGGAAGCCTCCATTTATATTCAACTCTGAAGTTAGCCTATTGATATGATCGTTGGTTGTATCCAAGTTTTTTTTCTTCAATTCAAGTAATATGTACTGAAAGAGGGATTCTGTTATCTCAATTAAGTCTTCTAGTGTGACAAATGATTGATAAAATTCGCAGGTAGTGAATTCTGGATTGTGTGTCGCGTCAATTCCTTCGTTTCTGAACACAGGGCCAATCTCAAAGACTTTATCAAACCCACTAATCACTAATCTTTTCAACCACAATTCTGGAGCCACCCTCAAATGTAAATCTAAGGGATGGTGAGCTTTATCTTTTATAGACCTCGATTGTGTTGCGAAAGGGGTGGCATTGGCACCTTTGGATGCTGACGAAATGATTGGCGTCTGGACTTCTGTGAAGTCTTTGTTGACCAAAAAGTTCCTGATAGAAGAAATGATCAGTGATCTTGCGAGAACTGTCTGCACAGATGATTTGTTAACCAAATAATCAAGAACCCTATTTTGATGTATTATTTCTTTATTCTCCAATTTCTCCGGGGTATAGATTAATGAAGCTGATGCAATCCTTATGGGCATAGTAGATTTTAATGATAATTCCCCTACTTTGGTCGTACCTGGAAAGCCCACGCAGCATATATAATCGCCTCTCTTCAATATCTCATGATCGCTAGCAAACTTCTGTTTAGACAAATTCATCAAAGCATTGGAGGCCACAATCTGGATCTTGGTATCGTCCTGTTTGATATCAATAAAGTACATGGCCTTCCCTGCCTTCCGTATTGATATTATCTTTCCTTCGACGGAGCACAATTCGTCTATGCGGTTAGTCTCTTTAGGGAATTCGATATTTGAGTATATTTTCCTAAATTCTGGAATCCGCAAAAGTTTTGCATCCTTATCTCTGAGTGAGTTCAAGACAGGATAAAATTGGTTTGGATTTTGTCTTATTGCATTTGCTCGATTTGAGAACTCTATGCTTTCTTGAGTTGGAGTGGAAGCAGTGGTGTATCTCAAGAGGTTGTGAACCTTGTTAACACCATTTCTGCTTTGAGACCAGCCCCTGATCATCACTCACCTGTTTATGCGATATATAGGCATTAAATGAAACAAACGCCTGCTCACTCTCTCATTCAAGTTCTGGTTAATGTCCAAAACTGCTGAAACAATTTGAGATCTGATTTCGATATTGTGTCACACACGCTTTTCCATACTGGATTTTGAGAACTGCCAGCTGGATCAAAGCGATTTTCAACAGAGTTCCAGCAGAGAGCGGAATATTGAACCAAAAAACTTCTATTAACGGATGGTGAGTGTTTCTGTTTTCTTGTTTTGGAAAGGAGATATTAACCAAATTACAGAGTTTTGAAACTATCGAAGATATCGACGGGGTGAGACTCACTTGGAACGCGTTTCCACGTCTGAAGCTTGATGCTACTAGAAATGTTATTCCAATCGCTGCATTATACACTCCATTGAAAGCCAGGGACAACTTACCTGTAATTGTTGATGATCCAGTGGCGTGTCACCAATGTAAAGCCATAGCTAATCCTTACTGGTAAGTTACTATTTTATTTTCCCTTGAAAAACTAACATCGTGAAATATGTCAACTAATCTTCTCATTCTAGTCAGTATGATCTTGTCAACTATGCTTGGACTTGTCCCTTCTGCGGTATGCATAACAAGTTTCCCCAAAACCAAGTCCCTCTTGCATTTGATCCAGCTTGTTCCACTGTTGAATATATAACGAAAAGAGTCAATAAGACTCCTCCAATTTTTATATATGTGGTTGATACATGTTTGGATGCTGAAAATATGGCTACTTTGAAAGAGTCTTTACTTGTCAGCTTGAATTTGGCACCTCCTGATGCATTAGTTGGGTTTATTTCCTACGGTAAAGTGGTCAATGTCCATGAAATCGGCAGCGAAGGAATATTGAAAGCTTTCAGTTTCAACGGTAACAAAAAATACAAATTAGAACAAGTTCAAGAAATAATGGGGTTATTACCTAGTGACCTTAGAAATGGTCATTTCAATAAGCAAAATACAGCCAATGTTCAACATGGAGATATCAATTCTCGTTTCCTTCAGCCAGTCCAAACATGTGATTTCCAATTAACTATGATCATGGATAGTTTAGTGGCAGATTCTTTCCCATACAAATCAACACAACGTCAAGAAAGAGCCACTGGATCGGCTTTAAGAATAGCTGAGTTGATGCTTGAAAGTTGCGCTGCCAAAACCGGTGCCCATATTATGTGTTTTACAGGTGGACCATGTACGTATGGTCCAGGAAATATCGTCAATAATGAATTGAAAGAGCCACTTAGATCTCACCATGATATATACAACGACCACGCCAAGTTCTATAAGGCATCCAAGCTGTATTATGAGGAATTGGCAAGTGAATGTACTAGAAACGGGCATACAGTTGATTTATTTGTTGGATCATACGACCAAGTTGGGTTATACGAAATGGCATCTTTAAGTGATAAGAGCGGTGGTGTAATAGTGTTGAGTGATTCTTTCACGACAGCAATCTTTAAGCAATCGTTCCAAAGATTCTTCAATAAAGATCAAGAAGGATATTTGGAAATGGGTTTGAATGGGACTTTGGAAGTGAAAGTCTCAAATCATTTACTTATAAATGGTATGGTTGGTCATGGAATATCATTGAATAGGGCTCATAAATCAGTTAGTAAGATTGCTATAGGTGCTGGAAATACCGATGCCTGGAAGTTATGTAATGTTATGCCTAATTCTTCCTATGGTATTTATTTTGAAGTTGCTGGTAATCAATCCACCAATGACTCTGCTCATATTCAATTTTTATTACATTATCAACATCCAAGTGGTCAGTTGCGCTTGAAAGTCACAACTATAGCTAGAAATGTATTTATCGGTTCTGCTGATGATATTGAACGGTCATTTGACCAAGAAGCTGCAGCTGTCTTGATAGCAAGAGAAGCTATCGATAAATTCAATAAGCATATTGAATCAAAAGACGTTATAAAACAGACGGATAAACTTTTAGTTGATTTCTGTTCAAGATTTGGTGTTTACAAAAAAGGAGAACCGCATTCTTTCCAATTAAGTGCGAATTATTCGTTGTTCCCTCAATTTATGTATCATTTGAGAAGATCACAATTTTTACTGGTTTTCAATAACTCTCCAGATGAAACAAGTTTCTATAGACATATCTTCAATATTGAAGACACAAATAATTCATTAGTTATGATGCAACCTACATTGACATCATTTGATTTGGAGGCTGATCCTGAACCAGTATTGTTAGATTCTACATCACTAAATCCAAACAAAATATTATTATTGGATACTTTTTTCCATATTTTGATCTACCATGGTGAAAGTATAGCTGAATGGCGAAGACAGGGATACCAAGACAAGCCTGAGTTTGAATATTTCAAACAGTTCTTGGAAGAACCAAGACAAGAAGCATCAGATCTACTTGTTGATAGATTCCCCTTGCCCAGATTTATTGATACAGAGGAAGGCGGCTCTCAAGCCAGATTCTTGTTGTCCAAATTGAATCCCTCTACAAATTACAACTCTTTCAAGACCGACGGTGGTGTCGGTGCCATTATACTAACTGACGATGTTAGCTTGCAGGTTTTCATGGAACATGTTCAGAAGTTGGTGGTTGGCGCCAAGTAGACTCAAAAACTAGTTTATAATACATTCCCTGTCTTTTCTTTCACAAAGTAGCAATTGGCCGCTGTCCACATCTAAGCGTCACAAACTTCGGCGCTAGAAATATCGAAAAGTTCAATCCATCAAAAACCAAAAACTGTCAAATTTTGTCAAAATTTGTTGCAAATAAAAAACTCATTTTCTTTATTTTTCTTTATTTTTCTTCAATTGAACTGGTTCAATTACATATCTTGATCAAGAAAACGCTTAAAAGTTAAAAGAGCACCAATTCATATTGAAGCATTGATTCATTCAAAAGAAAGATCTAGATCAAAAGTCCATCAATTTCAAATTGCCGGCATATCAGAGCAGGCGGTTAATACTTATCTTTTAACCATTGAAACTTGATAAATCACAGAATAATTGGCCATAAGAGATACGCGATATCCAATCGGTAATTTGGTTAAAATAACTATATTCAATCATTGATATCCTTGACTTCAGTCAGCAACACGATGTTCACATACGGAGTTTATTTGGCGTCTGAAATTGAGATTGTTTACAGTTATTCTACTGGAATCTCATTCACTACCTGGAGTTTAATTTTACATACTTGTTTTGGAGTGTTGAAAGTATCTAAGCTAATCCAAACAAGGTCAAATTATGTTACAATCTTCAAAATGCTAATTAAAGATGTACCTTATTCGATTATAAGATTATATTTGAATAGTATCAATATTGAAATTATAAAAGACAGCTATATTAGCTTGTTATTAGGGCTATTTTTGTACATTTCATTCAAAGCGCCAGTAATTAAATGGATATATGATGGTTTAGAAAAGCTTTTAATAAGTATCAACGTACTTAGAGAATGTTACCTTGTCAGATATTATGGGAAATACATACATAACACTAAATCATTGCTCCAGACACTGTTGATTTCAAGTAATGCATTCATGGATGAATTTCAAGATCATGAAGTACTGTTTTTACGAACAACCAAACCCCTTTGCTGTGGAAATCTGCTCGAACAGCTTCAGAAAATACGAGATTTAAATGTGGGATTGTGCTTGTCAATAAGCAGATTGGAAATCATATATAATGAGTGGAAAAATCACGTACACAACAATACTATCCATGAGACGAAAGAACGAAAATTCAAAGGTATGGTGAAAGTGAACAATGGATTAAAAACTTTGCAGAAAACATTGTACAAAGAAGCCAAAATATTGAAACATCACATGAAAATGATGCGTGAAATACATGGTGGTGAAGCTGGTAAGAAAAGGAATTCAAGTCCAGTATCTGTTGATTGTGCTGTTTGGGATGTGGAAGCAGAAACTTACAAATACGATATTAGTATCAGCTCTTCGCCTGCTGATATCAGATCGCAATCAATACTTTTGTCTGAAGCACTTAATTCTCAAGGAATCAAGTACGAGGATTTTATGATACAATATGAGAAGACCAAAAATAAATTCTCTACCTTGAGCAAAAGCGGTGGTTTCTTGCCAGCTTTCGAAGTTGAAATTGGTGAGTTGATTAACGCTATTGATTCTGAAAAGAATATTTTGAAAGATCTGTCAGAAATGTTTATTACAGCACAACTACTTTGTTTAGCAATTCAAGAGGACAAGCTCCAGTTGCTTCGAATCATGAGATCGTGCCACGAAATATCACAGTTATGATGTCGATTGTGGTTGGTTTCAAATGATCACGAATGATGGTGATTTACGGCCTCTACTAGATCTGCTTCGCTCTTCATATATAATTGCCACTTATATAATTATGCACCGATGTCATCAATTATGATCAGCTTATGGATTTCGTTCAAGACCCAATACATTAATTATTGATTAGATATTATTAGAGACCAACTTTGCACCTCATGTTGGTCAAAAAAACTTATAAAATAATTAAGCTGTACTAATCAAATATTTTGTTTTACAATTAGATATTTAAAGAGTGTAGTATGCAATGATCTGTACTCGATTATGCCCATCTGGTTAATTTAAAAATGGTTGCAAAATGAATCCAAACAAGTGGCATACTTCTCCATAAGATTACTTATATAAAATGTTATAAGACCACAAGATTTAGGATTATCTATCCACTACGTCTAAAGCCAGGATAATTAATATTTGACCATGATATAGCTGTAATGAAAGCACAACTCCATATTATATTAAATTTGGGGTAGAAAATGGTGTGTTCATGACCTATGTAAATATATGGATTATGGTCGTGTGGCTCAAAAAAGTTACACTTTTAGTCTTAAAAAGTATATAACTTTTGATCCAGGTGTAAAGAGCATATTCTGAAACGACAAGTCTTCAAGGAATTTTCACTTTATAAGTTATATGGTACTCTTTCAGGAAGAAAGAAGCAAATTATTTTGCTTAATTAATTTTTTTAATATTTTACAATTAATTTAAAATATTTATTGTCATAATAATTAAATTAAACAATATTTAAATTCAAATATATTTAAGTCAACCCGCGTATGCGCCAATTATATATATGATCAATATGATATATATAAAAAGAAACACTAATTACAACCTTCGCTTCCACATATATATGATGCTGCATATTCCAGAGAAAGAATATATCATTCATGAATATTTAATATCGCATGTATATAATATTGGCTGCTTAATTCTTGAATAAACTATATTTTACTAGTCTCAGATATCGTTCTATTGAGTAGTTGCACTTCAAAAACTACGACTGCGGGAGTATTCATTTTGATAAATATGCGAATTAATCTAGGACTTCAAATATATATGATCAAGTTTAGTCTTTTATATATTGGGCAATGAAATATTGAGATCAAGAAAACTAGATTATACTAGACTACTAGCATTTACCAGATCATTAATATTTAATAGCTGAGATCTGGGGAAAACATATTACTTATATAGATTCTGAATGGTGATACTTAAAGAATGTCTGGGCGCTTATATTATCAGATCTCTTCAGCTGAGCCGCACACATATATATACTGAATTAATTTTGCAGCCCTGCCGTCAAAAACTTCGAAAATTGACTGGCTGCAAAATTGCGTGTGTTGTTCAAAACGCGTTTACACGTAAATAAAAATATTTCCATATACACATGATAAAATATAAATAAATAAAAATGAAAGATTCAATTCAAATCGTCTAGTCAACATCCAAATAATAAGAATGACGGTCTCAGAATACGAAGAGAAGAAAGAGGAGATACACCAGATAGAACATGATGATGAACTGCACGCATTAAAAAAGAGGAAACTTGAAAGTCAGGCTATTGAGACAGATGAACTAGTTAAAGGAACATTCATCCCACCATCTATATCAGATACCATGACAATAGAATCATCAACTTACTTGTCAGAAATACCTCAAGTAATACTAGATAACCCTAACGAGCCATGCGTGCTTGGTGTTGATGAAGCTGGAAGAGGTCCCGTTTTAGGTCCAATGGTGTATGGTATCAGTTATTGTTTAAAAGATTACGAAACGTCGTTAAAGTCAAAATATGGGTTTGCTGATTCAAAGACTTTAAAGGAAGATAACAGAACAGAACTACTTAGATTGATATGTGATAAAGACTGTGAATTATATAAAAATGTGGGATGGGCTGTTAGAATCATGACTGCGACAGATATATCATCAGGCATGTTGAAACCAAACTCAGTCGGTAATTATAATTTGAATGAACAAGCCCACGATGCCACTATGGATCTCATACAAAATGTTTTAGATCAAAAGGTTAATTTAAAAGAAGTTTATGTTGATACTGTCGGTCCACCTCAGTCTTATCAAGCAAAATTATTGAAGAGATTCCCCAATTTGAAGATTACTGTTGCTAAAAAAGCCGATGCATTGTTTCCATGTGTAAGTGCAGCTTCCATCTGTGCCAAAGTTACAAGAGATAAATCACTAGAATATTATAGAAGTGAATTATTGGAAAAAGATGAGCATTGGGGGTCAGGATATCCTTCGGATCCAAGAACTTCGTCGTGGTTAAAATCCGCAGTTGATCCTGTATTTGGCTGGTCGTCCATAGTGAGATACTCATGGCAAACTGCAAAGGATTGCTTAAAGAATAACGGTGGTGTTAAAGTTACTTGGGAAGATGAATGTCAGAAGGAATCTTGTAATGTTGGCTCCTTTTTCGGAGAAAAAAAGTCCCCCAACGCTGCAGATCATCTTCCTGTGAGTACACTATGGTATGGGAGAAATGTGTTCCTATAACCGACAGAAGAATATATATATTTTCCTTATGGTTGGTTTCCCGTTGGATCTGTTCGTAGTAACTGTAAATAAGTTCCGTGCGTGCATGAACCGAACGGACAAGTGTGCTCCTACTGCTCGGCGGGTAAGCTCGAGTTCGTTCTGAGATCTTATAATCTATGAGAAACCTCATAGAAACATTAGCAAATAAATCTGAATATTCCATTACTGAAGAATCGCAACACAATGTCTGCTATATTCGCTGCTACCGTTTCACGTCACGCCTTCCGTGTTGCTCCACAATGTACAAGATTGTCTCTTAATTTTGCACGTACTTATGCTGCAAAGTCTTTCCCAGCACATACAGTTATCAACATGCCTGCTTTATCTCCAACCATGACTCAAGGGGGTATTGCTGTCTGGAATAAAAAAGTTGGTGATCAATTGGCTCCAGGTGAAGCTATTGCTGAAATTGAAACTGATAAAGCTCAAATGGATTTTGAATTCCAAGAAGATGGCTATTTAGCTAAAATCTTGTTAGAAGACGGTTCAAAAGATATCCCAGTTGGTAAGCCAATAGCTGTTTACGTCCAAGAAGAAGCAGATGTTGCTGCGTTCGAAAGCTTCACAGCTGAAGATGCAGGTTCTGCCGCTCCAACTCCAGCTCCAGCTGCTGAAGAATCAAAGGAATCTCCAAAGGAAGAAGCTCCAAAAGAAACATCAACTCCAGCTCCAACATCAACGCCAAAATCATCTGGTTCAGCTCCAGTGGACCGTATCTTTGCATCTCCAAAAGCCAAAACTATTGCTTTAGAAAAAGGTATTGCTATAAAGAATGTTAAAGGGTCAGGTCCAAATGGTCGTATTCTTGCTAAAGATGTTGAAGCCTACAAAGCTCCAGCTCCAGCTCCTGCCGCTACTGCCGCTCCAGCTGCTGCTCCAGCTGCTGCAACATATGAAGATATCCCAATTACATCAATGCGTAAGATCATTGGCTCACGTTTACTTTCATCAACTCAAAACGCCCCAACATACATTGTCTCATCTCAAATCTCTGTTTCAAAATTATTGAAATTACGTACTTCTTTAAATGCTACTGCTGAAGACCGTTACAGATTATCTGTCAATGATTTATTAATTAAAGCCGTCGCTGTTGCCTCTAGAAGAGTTCCTGAAGTCAATTCAGCTTGGTTAGAAAAAGAAGGTGTTATCAGACAATACGCCAACGTTGACGTTTCTGTTGCAGTTGCCACTCCAACTGGTTTAATCACTCCAATTATCAAGGATGCTCACGCAAAAGGTTTGGCTTCAATCTCTACTGAAATCAAGGAATTAGGTAAACGTGCCAAGATTGGTAAATTACAACCTCAAGAATTCCAAGGTGGTACTATCACGATCTCCAACTTGGGTATGAACAATGCTGTCAACTTGTTCACATCAATCATTAATCCTCCACAATCAGCTATTGTTGCCATTGGTACCGTTAATAGAATAGCCGTTGAAGATATATCTTCAGAATTAGGTTTTGTCTTTGATGATGTTATGAACATAACTGGTACTTTTGATCACAGAACCGTTGATGGTGCTGTTGGTGGTGAATGGATGAAAGCTCTTAAGAAAGTTATTGAAAATCCATTAGAACTTTTACTTTAAGGAGGTTTAAATAGAAAAAAGTAATTTGGTTTCATGACTGATGATTTTCTTGGAATTCAATATTAAAAAAAAGAAGAAATAATTAGATTTATCATATTTATGATACATTTTGTGTTGAATTTCTACTTACGATAACGTTAATAGCAAAATATATCAATTTGTAATTTTATGAAAAATGTAGGTTGCTCAATCATATCCACTTCGTTTCTGATAGTTATGATATTTACACACGGGTGGTGTAAATTTCAGTCTGATAGTTTTTCATTCGAATTATCGATTTTTATGGAAAACAGTTTTCAAATGAGTGAAAAGTTGAGAAACGCTCCAAAAACAAGTTCTCTCTCTGCACAAAATCAACAAAATGGCTGATTTCACATTATCTGAAGAATCCAAGGAAAGAATTGTCAAACTTATTGACACTTCCCGTACTGTTGCTCATTATGGATGGATTCCATTTGTCTTATATTTAGGTTGGTCTTCAACTCCAAATCGTCCATCTTTAATTAACTTGTTATCTCCATTGCCATCTGCTTGAGTAATTGTACATATATATATATGCTCGGATTAGGGAGTTTGTCAGACCTGCTGTTTCCTCTTCAACATGGTTGAGAGTGTCTAATGATTATGGTGATGAATTTGAATGTATTTAGATTAAATTTGATGCTGAATTTTACAAAATGTGTAGAGAAATCTTGAAAAACAGCAAATTTTGGTGAAATTGGAGCTTTGGAAGAGTACTGTTATGTAGGAAAATTCCCTTCTGAATAGTAAATACGAATCACAATAGTTTGTCATCCAAATATAAATTGATCAAAAATTTATACATTTTTCCTTTTTCATATTCTCTTTGCATGGAAATAAATTTGTACAATTTTAATTAATACTTGTCATAGAATACTGGGCAGGATCAAGTATAAATGTCCAACACCACTCATGAACCTAATGTTTCGAAGAAGACAGAAATAAGCAACAGATCAAAAGAGATAATAGCAGGTTTGGCTGCAGGTTTAGCCACCACCCTCATCACACATCCATTAGATCTTTTCAAAGTTAGATTACAATTAGATACACAGTCAAAGACTACTTGGGAAGGTATAAGGACAATAATAAAAGATATCGACCTGAATGTTGCGCGACAACAAGCTAACAATCCACAAAGTTCAGCAAGACTAAACTTGGTACTAAAAGACATATATAGAGGCATATTTCCGAATCTAGTTGGTAATGTTACTGCGTGGGGGTTTTATTTCATGTCATATCGAGAGTTCAAGAATTTATCATACACCTATTTAACTTCAAATCCATTACAAGGGAATCTGCATGGTAAGCTGGATCTCCAGTTGAATTCTGGCCATTATCTCGTTAGTTCGTTTGCTGCTGGACTTAGTACTTCACTTTTGACAAACCCAATATGGGTATTGAAAACTAGAATTCTTTCCACAAACAAGAACCACCCGGGAGCGTATCAGTCTTTGCTTGATGGGGTTAGGCGTATTGCAAAAGAAGAGGGAATATTCGCATTCTGGAAAGGGTTGACACCTTCGTTGTTTGGAGTTCTTCAAAGTGCTCTCCAGTTCACTATATACGATACTTTGAAGTACCATATAGTTCATAGATTCAACACACATAGTGCTACTGATGATGATAGCAAGCTAACTACTTTGCAATATATTTACACATCGGCAACCTCCAAAATGATATCCACCACGATGTTGTATCCAGCTCAAGTTGTCAAGTCAAGATTGCAGGGTTATCTGAACAGGTCTTCACACACTAGTATGAGAGAGCTATCCACATCGATATTCGCTAAAGAGGGACTCAGAGGTTTCTACAAAGGATTGATTCCCAACTTGATCAGAGTCGTTCCTGCCACCTGTATCACTTTCGTTGTTTATGAAAAGACACGAGACTGGTTGTAATGATTGTGAACCAAAATGTATTTATTTATTTAGTTGTTTTCTGTTCACATTGTAGTGAGTAGTGGAAAGAAAATAAAATCCGTATACTGTTCCCAGCGCCATGGCTCCGAACCGCACATATAGTTTCTATCAGAATTTTAATTTTGACAAATATCGATTGGTCCAAAGTGCTGAAAACATCTCAATTTCTTCAATTGTTCAGGTTGGCCACATTTATTTATAGACACACAAGAGAAGAGAAAGCAAGCGACTGGCACGATGAAAGTCCTTGTGAAACAGAATCCAAGAACTATAGCTTTGGTTTCTGACACCCATGCTTTACTATTCAGACAAGTTGGTAAATCCAAAGTTGCAGTGGAAATAGCCCCCAATCATTTACTCAATACAAAGGACTTTAAACGTTTGATAACCAAAGAGTGCTTTGGCTTCTTGGGATTAATCAATATCGGACAGAATACATTCATCGCCATTATCAGCGGATCGTTTGAGGCGGCTCAACCTCTACCAAGAGAAACAGTAAATAAAATCTATTCAGTTGACTTCCTATGTATAAATAAAAATGATTGGGATTTTGTCAATTTGGATACTAATGGCTACCCTATAGTGTCAACAGACATAGACTACAACCAACAACAGCAACAGAGAGATGTCCATCCATGTCAGGACTTGAGGAAGTTGTTAAGTAATGGTACTTTCTATTATAGTACTGATTTTGATTTGACAAGTTTATTACAAAATAGAGGTATCAACAAAAATTCCTTGAGTTATGATAATTATTCTGACGAGTTTATGTGGAATTGTTTCATGATGGAGGAGATGGTTAAATTTAGAGATAATTTAGATGATTCTGGGAAAGAGATTTTGGACTCAAATGGGTTCTTGACCACAGTGATACGTGGGTTTGCTGAAACCTTCCAGACCAAATTCAATGGATTCAAGTCAAGCGCCACAGTTATCTCGAAACAAAGTTGGAAACGAGCAGGTACACGGTTTAATGTTAGAGGTATTGATGATGAAGGTTTCGTTGCAAATTTCGTCGAAACTGAATTCATAATATTCTGTGAAAAAGTGATCTACGCATTTGCTCAAATTAGAGGCAGTGTCCCTATATTCTGGGAACAAGATACAACTTTGATTAATCCCAAAGTTACAGTTACTAGAGCTCTAGAAGCCACTCAACCTATGTTTGATAAACATTTCCAACTGCTACTTGAAAAATATGGAATGGTTCAAGTCGTTGATCTTTTATCAACAAAACCATCAGAAGCTATGTTAAGCAAGAGGTATAAGGCGCACGTCAAAGAATCATCTGTACCAATTGAATTCACAGAATTTGATTTTCATCAAGAGACAGCGAATAATTTTGCTAATGCCGTCAAGATTCTCCCTAAAATCCAAGAATCGCTTTATGAACTTGGGTATTTCAGTTATGATGTTGTTGGAAGGCGTGTGTTGAGTAAACAATCAGGCGTTTTCAGAACTAATTGTTTGGATTGTTTAGATAGAACCAATTTAGTGCAACAAGTTATATCTACAGCCGCTTTGGAATTATTCATGGAAGATAATCAAATTCGCACCTCTTACGAACAAGATATCTTGAACAAACACAACACACTATGGGCAGATCATGGTGATGCTGTATCACAGATATATACAGGTACGAATGCTTTGAAATCAAGTTTTTCTAGAACTGGTAAAATGTCATTAGCTGGTGCTATCTCTGATATGACCAAGTCGGTATCAAGAATCTATGTTAATAATTTTGTTGATAAAGATAAACAAGTATCTATCGATACCTTATTAGGGAGAAATTTAGACCAAGAGTTTGTTAAGATCTATGACCCTATAAGTGATTATGTTTCAGAGAAGTTGAGAGGTGTTGAAGGTAAATTTACCTCTTATGAAGATGTTGATATCTTTACAGGGACATTCAATGTGAATGCGACTTCCAATGCTGAGGATTTATCGCACTGGTTGTTTCCTCCTCAAAATGAAATCTGTCCAGATATTTATGTGATTGGGTTACAAGAGATTGTTGAATTGAAAGCTGGTAATATTTTGCGTGGTGATTCGAGTAAATCAAAGTATTGGGAAAAAACAATTGAACAACAGTTGAATCAAAATGAGAAATTCTTATTACTAAGATCAGAAACAATTGCTTCATTAATGATTTTATTTTTTGTTAAATCTTCCAAAATCTCAAAAGTTACACAAGTGTCTGGTGGTTCGAAAAAAACTGGAATGGGTGGAATTACTGCAAATAAAGGTGCCTGTGCAGTGCGGTTCAATTATGGTGATTCTTCCTTTGCTATGGTCACTTCACATTTAGCAGCTGGAAGTAACGCTGTTGTTGAGAGATATAACGATTATAGTACAATTTTCAGTGGATTGAAATTCCCAAGAAATTTGAAAATACAAGACCATGATAATGTAATCTGGTTTGGTGATTTGAATTATAGAGTCACATTACCCAATGATCAAGCAAGATATTTAGTTGAACATGGTGCATTTGATGATTTGTTACGTCACGATCAGTTGAATAATGAGATGACAAAAGGTGGTGCTTTCAATGGTTTCAAAGAAGGTGTTATTAAATTCTTACCTACATATAAATTTGATCGTGGGACTGATAATTATGATACTTCTGAGAAACAGAGAACTCCTTCTTGGACTGATCGTGTATTATATACTGGTAAAGGATTGACTCAATTGAATTATTTCTCTGCTATGCATTGTTACGTTAGTGATCACAAACCCGTTTATTCAACTTTCAAGGCCAATATCAAGGTGGTTGATAAAGAAATTAAGATACAATTAATTCAAGCTTTATATATGAAATATAAAGATACCCATGACCCAAATATTACATCATTATTAGAACTGAATACAGATGAATCATCAGATATTAATTCAAACAAAACATTATCAAGAATATCAACAGCAACATCTTCAGTTAGTTATATAGATGATTTTGACAAGCCATCATTACCATCTCGTCCATCCAATTTAAATTTACCAGCAGCAAAACTCAAACAGGTGCCACCACCTCCTGCATCTAGAAAAGCAAATATAGCTCCTATGGTTGCACCAAGGTTACCGCCTCGAGCTGGCGCTTCTACCGTGAACCAGTTGATTTCAAATCAAGATAAAGAGAACAACTCAAGTTCAAGTTTGCCTATAGCTCCCACTGCAAGAAAGACATTAGCGAGCCAACCGGTTCCAATTGGGTATTCATCTACACCGCTTTTACCAATGAGTAGAAAAAGTTTATCTTCTACTCCAAATACATCAAATAATCCATCGCCTGTTCCATCATCGAGACCAGCATCGACACCAATGGATAGACCAGATATAAGCTTAGAAGTTATGAAGCCTACAAAAGTTGCCCCAATGATTCCTAAAAAGCCTGTCAACTTAACGAGTGTCAACAAGGTTAGATCAAACTTAACACCGGAAGCCAATGCAAAAACCGACTCGAGTTCTGGTAAGCTTGCTCCTATCCCACCAGCGGTTAGAAAGATTTCGAATTCTGATATGTCAATCTCCAACTGGAAACCTTTGACACCAAAATAGAATAGATACGAACTGAAATTACATTACTGATCAACTTTCCTTCATTTCTGATACATATGCATATTTGTATAGTATACATTATTTCAAATTATAGAGCTTGGTCTCCATATATTACCTTCATTCGATAAAATATTTACAGTTCAAGATACTGTCAGTTGTAACTTGTAGCGCTACCATTCGCAGAGAGATATTCTTCTCAATGCCCTTGTACTATAAACTCATTAATTAATCACATACTAAATTAAACGATCATGAGCAATCAAATGAACTGAATGATATATGGATAAGTACCAGGAGTAATGATTTTACATAAAATACTGATCGGTTTAAACTTTCAAGTCAACAGTGTGACAGGGTGAATATCCAAAGTCATTAATTGGTGAAGTTGCTTTATACTTCATCTCACTGTAGCTCAAGGATGTCCGAGATGCAATTCGAACCCGCGACATCAATTTTATGAAAGATTTTTTTTTCTTTTTTTTTTTTTCTTGTTGACAAGTTTCCCAAAGCGGTAATACCCAATGTCCCAAAGAGGTTTAATTGGAGTTTTGATTGAAAATCTCCAAAATTTTACTTTATGGAACATCTAAAATTGTTCAAGTGGTTGCAACTTGATTTATAAATCATAGATTTCTCTTGAAGTCTCTAAATATCTTACTTTTTTAGATCAAAATCAGTATTTTGATTTAGTATGAAATGAAAAGAGGTAACGAAGAAAGTCTGCTTGAAGATCCAATAATTTTGATTAAATCAGATATAAGCCAAACCAAGAGAATAAGACAGAATTCATATGTTCCAAAACCATCTATAATAAAGTCACAAGAACTTTTGCCTAACAAATCATGTTTCCCATTATCCAGCCAGTTTATTGAAAATAATCAGGAAGCAGAGGTTTTGCAACCATATCAAAGCATACGTAGTTTGGTTAAATTAGAAGATTTACAATCATACTACAACAAAAAACCTTTGATGCTTGTATTCTTTGGTATAACTGGTGACTATGTGCTAGAATATATCGATCTGATATATGATGTGTTGAAGGAAAGATATGACTTGGAAGTATTGGGAGTATCTTGTTACATTACCAGTAATAACTACTCCTTCCCAATAAGTAAGTGTTTTTTTTTCATTGAAAAGGTATATCAGTTGCTGGAGAGAAAAGTACTAATATATTTCATAGTTAATGATAACAAAGGTGCTTTAGCAAAATATTTTAATACTTTAGATCCAGTTGGTGGTGGTGCATACCCTTTAGATACCATAATTTTATTTGATCATAACGGTAGAAACAAAGTTCAAGCTCCTATTGGAATAGCAAATCAGTTCAGATGTAACAAACCAGTCTATTTGGGTGATCTCGAAAATATGATTATTGAGTGTTTGTCATATTTTGAACATCATAATTAAAAGGATTATAATCCAATACCATCAATTCGTTCAAGGTTGATCAATGTATTTTATTTTATTAATCTATCTTTCTTCATATCATCCGCTCTTTTCCATTTTGTGGCTGTAATGTTTTCAATTTTGGTGGTTTATTTTTATTTACAAAGGGTATTCACAATGTATTTTCAGGTTAAAATTATTTCTGTAAGCAAATTCTATCACTTTGAACACCAATATAATATACAGCAACATATGACTTTAATCATGCATCAGCCTTCACAATCGTCAACTCTTCCCTCATCTTCTCCAACTCACTTAAAGCTTCTTTCTGAGATTCGATTTGGCCCAAAATACTACTCAAACCTGCATCCAATCTCTCAATCTCTTCAATTTCCGTCTTTCTTGTAAATGGATTTGCCGCATTATTCTCATAAGGCAAGAAATTCAAAGGTTTCAAAGTTAGTTTTTCAAATAGTATTTCTGTTGGCTCATTAAATATCATTTCATCGAAGATTACACTTTCAACAGTACCATCTTTTCTAGCATAATTTTGACCATAAGGATGCAATTTCAAGTGATGATAAAGAGATATGGGTTTTTCAAAAGCATCAGCGATGAAATATATCTTGATATTTATCTCGAACTCACCCCAACCTGTTTCTGTAACTTCGTAAGGGGGATATTCTATGGATCGTGTTGGATTATTGTATGTATCGTGTAGTTTGAAGACCACTTTTTTGATGAACGGAGTTAGATCAGTCCCATTAACTGATTTCAAGAACACTGTCCACGTATGTGTATGATCCGCTTGAATATGTGCAGCTTTTGGAACTGGTAAAGGTATAGCAGAGTTTCCTATTAAGAATGGAACTGACACTGAAATGTTCTGTAATTTTGTTAGAAATAAATCTTACTTGTGATTATGAAGTTAATGAGTAACGTACCTTGACTCTTTTGGACGTGGGAGGAGCCATGTTCTCTTGCTTAAGTTAGTGTTAAGCGCTTAATTGATGGTGCAAAGCAGCAAAACAGTTCTTGATTATCGATAATTGATATTGAAATTTCTATTGAGAGAAGTGGTGATGTTACGTAATCAACACGTTTTTTACGAGTCAATAAAGACAAATCTCGATCAAACAACGCTACGATACGCCCATATTTTGTTGGAAAGATAAAGGAGGATGCTAAATCTAATCGTAACGAGTATACCAGTCTTTAGGTGGTATGATGGTTTTCTCCGTAACTTTCACCATAAAGATAATCTGTATTCATGATCGAACTCCGAACAGATTTCAACCGAACTCATAATTAAAGTAAACAAATGGAACAGAGGTCCCCATGTTGATATTGCATAAATTAATTACAGAAAAAAGAGAAGTATCAGGACACTATGGTTTTAAAGACTATCTACGTCGCAAGACACGGCTACAGAGCCAATTGGTTGCCGCTCCCCCATCCACCAAACCCCACGGGTGTTGATAGTGATCCGCCTTTAGCTAAATATGGTGAGAAACAAGCAAAAGAATTGGCGTTATTCATGTTATCAATAGATCCTAAACCAGAAATAATATTCAGTTCCCCCTTTTACAGATGTCTACAAACTGCTACTCCAATCTCTGATATTTTGGATATCCCTGTTGAATTGGAAACAGGAATTGGTGAATGGTACAAGAGAGATAGACCAATTGTTCCTGAACCTGCTTCCCACGAGATATTATCTAACTTTTTCCCACGTTTATCTAATGATTGGTCTCCAACGGTTATCCCATCAAAAGAAGGAGAAACTGAAGAACAGATATTTGCAAGATGTAAAGAATTCATAATTAAATTCATTCCAAAATTTGAAAAAGCGTATCCAGAAATTGAAACTGTGTTATTCGTGTCTCATGCTGCTACGAAAATTGCATTTGGAATGGCTTTGTTAGGATTCCAAAGCGTTCATGATGTTTTAGATGAAGATGATAGCAGATTAAGAGCAGGAAGTTGTTCTTTAGATCAGTTTGATTTTGACTTAGATTTAGATAGATGGATTTTGAAAATGAACGGTAATTGTGAATTTTTAAGTGGTGGTGAAGAAATGAGTTGGAATTTCCGTATGTATTTTAATTTTCTTTCCATTCTTTCATGGTCAAATTACTAACAACCTCATAGAAAGTGGATTTGAAGCAGGATCTGATGAAGATATTCGTGCAAGAAATGCAGCTGCTGCCAAACAAAAGGAGTCTGCTTATCAAGTATGTAAATGATTTATAATCTTAATTTAATTTTTGATCAAATCTGAAGCCTCTAACTACATTATTCTATTTTAGCATAAATCAAGTTATCAATTCTATTTTCTCGTACCTCTTGAAGCAATTTGAAGACTAACAATTTTTTAGGACTTTTATGTTACATTAGAAATCCCACCAGATTCAATAGGGCCAATTGATAAAAACTTTGGATTATTTACACAGAATACATCAACTAATACACCTGCTAAATCAAGAAAGTTGGTTACCAAGAGTATATTATCCGCATCTCTCAGTTCAAGCAAAGATGCATCTATAAATATATCAGAGTATAGCAATAGTAGAGCTATCCCACCTACATCAATATTTCAATCTTCGGGATTGGAAACTACTGAACCATACATTAAGATAAATGATTCAATTTTCAAAGGTGAATGGACGAAATTGATAGGAACAGAGATAATATTCGACGATCAAGGAGAAGTTGTTGCAAAAGTTAAAGATCATTTATGTTTAAGATCTGGTATATTGAAAGAGAAACAGGTTAATATGGAGGAAGACGAGGCGTTTAAGAAGGTGAATTTTTTACAAAAAGCTTTACAGCTTGCTAAAGAGACGGAATTGAAGAGAAGTCAGCGTAATACGCCCGATATTGATGAACCGATGCCACAGGCCTGAGTAATGAGCATTAATTTATTGTTTTATTTGATTTAAATTGTTTGTAGTTCAACATCAGATCTGTTGGGTGCAACATGATCGGGGTTACGATCGAGAGGTTCGAAATGAAATTATTGTTCATTTTGATATAAATTCTGAAGAAATCTTGAAGTTTTCCAACAATTGAGGTAATTAAACATGTTTACATTATCACATCCAGTTTACGAAAAACTTAAGGGGAAAAGATTCGTTTTGGCATCTACTTCACCAAGAAGATTGGTTATTTTGAATGAGATGGGGTTCAAAGATGTCGAAGTTGTCCCTTCCAACTTTCCAGAAGATTTGAACAAAAGCGACTACACTCCCTCTGAAGTAAGTTATTGTTTTATTGAATGTGTTAAGGTATCAATACTAACTGCATAAGTATGTGTTACATACAGCTATAGGCAAGGGACTAGCAGTTTGGAAAGAATTAGTGAGTAGTTTCTATGGGCTGAGGATGAGATACGAAAGAAAGATATATTAACTAAATAGACATCGCGTGAAGAAGAGGTTGAGTTGATCTTATCAGCAGATACAGTTGTTGAATGTCAAGGAGAGATCTTTGAGAAGCCACAGTCTCCAGAGCACCATCTTGAATCCCTCAAGAGGCTTCGTGATTTCAGAGCTCCTCAACATGTGTTGACCGGAGTGGTGGTGATAAAAGCCGATAAGAATAGTGCTGAAGGATACGTGATGAAAACACATGTTGAGAGCTCCACCATAATTATGGACGCTGACAACATCTCTGACAAGTTCTTGGAGAATTATGTTGAGAGTGGTGAAGGTTCCGGTGTTGCTGGTGGTTATCGAGCTCAGGGAGTGGGTGCTATTATGATGAAAAGTATGGAGGGAGATTTCATGAACATTGTCGGATTACCTTTCAACTCCACTTTTAGATTGATCGAGAACATTCTCAATGTGAAGTTTTGAACTACTTTTGTTTCCGCTT
The DNA here is from genome assembly GCA_030575015.1 of Cephaloascus albidus. Classification (NCBI taxonomy): domain Eukaryota; kingdom Fungi; phylum Ascomycota; class Pichiomycetes; order Serinales; family Cephaloascaceae; genus Cephaloascus; species Cephaloascus albidus. The sequence continues at coordinate 46,463 of JAJMGN010000282.1, forward strand.
CTATGTGATTTGGAAATAATTGGTTTAGAAGATAAAAATTAAATATAGAATTAAATACAAATTAAAATAACGAAAATTAAAATACAAAAATAAAAGCCGCACATCTCATCTCGATCACGTGAACACACCAACTTTTTTCAAAAATAAATTTTATCAAAATTTTCAGTCAAAGGGGAATATTTATTTTTCATTATTCTACATATTTTTTTGCATCTTCAATTCAATCACTAAAATGGCTCCTAACAAATCTTTGAAGAAGACACAGACCATAGAACCTAAGGCTGCTGCCACATCTACCACCAGAGCGGCCGAAACAGCTAAGCCAATTGCTAAGGAAAAACTTTTCAGAAAGCCTAAGACCCCCAAACCAATCATTGCAACAACCAGACAAACTAGATCTAAAGCTGCTATTGCAGCCAAGGTCTCATCACCAGGTAGAGTTAAATCATCACCAGCTAAAGCCAAATCTCCTTCCCCACTTAAATCTAGACCGGTCAAATCAAGTAAACAGGTTGCAACTAAAGAAGTTATAAAAGAAGTTGAAGAAGTTGAATCTGCTAAGCAGGCTACACCAGTTAAACAAGCTGCACCAGCTAAGCAAGCTACCCCAGTTAAACAAGTGACACCAGCTAAACAAGCTACACCAATCAAACAAGCAACACCAGCTAAACAAGCAACACCAGCTAAACAAGCAACACCAGCAAAACAAGCTACACCACTTAAACAAGTGACACCAGCTAAACAAGCTACACCAGTCAAACAGGCTACACCAGTCAAACAAGCAACACCAGTTACACAAACCAAACAAATCAAACCAGTTAAACATTCTAAGAAAATTGAACAAATTAAAGAAGTTAAAGAAGTTGAATCAGTTAAAGAAGTCAAACAAAGTGAAAAATCAGTTGAAGAGATTGAAGAAGATTTACAATTATTACAAAGCAGTGAAGAATCTAGTGATGGTGAATTCAAAGGTGCAGAATCCGAAGCTGATTTAGAAGGTTTTTCAAGTGATGAAGATGCAAGTGATGATGAAAAATTATCTAAAAATGAAGAATCGAACGAAAAAGAATTGGAAAATATATTGAAAAAAGCTACTAAACAAAAAGAATCATTGATAAGTCATTCAGTCAAGAAAAATATAGTTGAAAGAGATACTAAATCAAAAGATTCTAGATCTAAGAAAGGTGTTATATACGTTGGACGTATTCCACATGGGTTTTACGAAGATGAAATGAGAAAATATTTCAAACAATTTGGTGATATTACTAGATTGAGATTATCAAGAAATAAGAAAACTGGTAGATCCAAACATTATGGGTTCATTGAATTTGATAACTTAGAAGTTGCCAAGATAGCTGTTGAAACCATGAATAACTACTTATTATTTGGACATTTATTGAAAGTTTCATTATTAGAAAAAGAACAAATTCATGATGAATTATTCCAAGGAAGTAATTCTAAATTCAAGTTGATTCCATGGGCCAAAATCTCTAAAAACAAGAATGATGCACCTAAACCAATTGAAAAATGGAATAAGATTGTCAAGAATGATCAATTTAGAAAATCCAGAAAACAGAAAAAATTAAAGGCAAGTGGTATTAATTTTGATTTGGGATTATTAAATTAAATTTAAAGAGTTAACTAACTTTTATATATATTTCTTGTATTTGTATCAGTTTTCTTCAATTTACGTAATTTTTTTATAGAAAGAAAAAGAGTTTTATAGTTTATGCATTTTTTATCCAGATTGAGTAAAAGATCGAAGTAGATTATAATTCACTATGTGGCCATTGGCTCATGACTCTGGAATTCGCGAACAGATTTGATTTCGAATTAAAAACTTTTTGGATTTTCTTTTCTTGAAATTGATAAGAATTCTGGACAACTTTTGAAGGAGTTTTGAAGAGGATTTGATCAGGTTGACTAAATAGATAATACACACAATGGCTGAAGAATTGAAGGTTTACACATTTGAACAAGTTTCGGAACACAACACAAGAGATGATCTCTGGATCGTTTACGATGGGAAAGTGTATGATTGTTCAGGATACTTGGACGAACATCCAGGTGGTGAAGAAGTTATATTAGACTGTGCTGGTACTGATGCCACTGGTCCTTTCGACGTATGTGTTCTTGCTGTTTTCCCTCTTTTTTTGCTATGAATATTTTATACTAACTTTTGGTTTTAGGATATTGGACATTCTGAAGATGCTAGAGAAATCTTGGAAGGTTTATTAATAGGTAAAGTTGATGGTCCAACTCCATCATCTACTTCTACTGCTAGCTCCACCAAATCAGACTCATCACCGTACGTATTTTCCTGTGAAGTATAATTATACAAGAATCTTTTACTAACAAAATATAGAGTTGGTCTTATTGCCGCTGCGGTTGTTGCCATTGCTGTCGGTGCTTACTTCTTTCTCCAAAAATAAGTTTAGTATAGTCTGAATTGAGGTTTCAATTATAGAAATATTCACATCACACTAAAAATTGGATCGAACTAGATTTCAATGAATTTTAATCTATTGTACACATCAATGAAAATGGAGAAAAATTTGTTAGATCATTTAATTTTAATGCTTTTAGCCTTTCAGCTTGCTCGGTTGTTTTCTTTGTTACAGTTAAATCATAATACTTCAATTTGTCGTTGTAGGTTGTTTGGTGTTTTGACCAATTGTTTGTGTATTCGTTCAGATCGTATAGATTCGGCCACTTTAGGAAACAGGCCACTATGGTGTTGCAACTCATATTGGACGGCGTTTGCTCTACTCTAAGGAATCTACCATCAGTCTCCAGACTACACATTTCCATCAATCGTGAGTCTGACTATAGAACTTTACCAGTTGAGCACTCTAACGGTCAAATTTCAATGCGCCCTAAATAGACTACAATACGGAAAAATTTACATCGATGTTTCTAAACCCCGTTATCCGTATATGATCCCATGATCCACTCGCTTATAATTTATGGAGCATTAAAATTTAAGCTTTTTTCAGTATTTACCACAAGCCAAAAATCTGATTATATTTTGTTACAAACTGCAAGGAAGACACCATAAAATGTGAACGAATCCACACATATTCATCATTTGTGAATGTGTTAGATTCGAACCATATTATTACTAATCGCCATGAAAAGAAAATCAAGAAAATTAAAAAAATCTTAAAAGAAATCTCTAGATCCATCACATCATAGCGGTTATTTCATTACTGCGACAGAATTTTAAAGATGTCCATAGAGAAACCAAGTCTAAATGAGATATTGGAGAAGAACGATGTCATAATGTCAGATGATTCGGACGATGATCAAGTTCATGGAAATTTTGGATCAATCGACGAAAAAGTCAATGGAAATGGGTCAAGTTCAGATTTCTGTATTGAATGTTCAGATATGCCCACTCAGTGTTACTGTACTGGCTGTGACGAATACTATTGTGATGTTTGTTGGCAAGTACTCCATAGAACTGGGAAGAGAAAACAGCATGAAATCAAACCATTTCAATCAAAAGTTGATATTTCAAGTTCCAATGACAATGGTACCAAAAATAAAAAATCAGATAGTGCAAACGGATTAGAAGATGTGGAAGACCAGGATATCTTTGATACAACAGCTGATACAGATCCACAAGCTACTTTCATCCTAGGAGCTATCAAAAATCATATAGCGTTTATTCCTTTGAGGTTAACGTACGAAGAGAGAAAATTGTTAAGATTATTAGAGGCTGCTTTGAATGTGTCAGAATATACTGATAAGATAGATATCTTGAGTTATAAATCAAAATCGAAAAGAATAGTTGCCCAGTTGAGAGAGATTTGTTCAATATTAGCTGGTTTAGTTGTTGCATCTGACTTCAAGAATGGGAAAGAACTTATCGAAAGCAAAGAATTTGTTGATAACAAAGATTGGTATAAAGATATATTTGAAATTGGGAGAAGATATAAAATCATGAATCCAGAAAAGATGAGAGATAGTTTTGGTAAATTGTGTTATATGGTAATGGACTCAAGGTTCCCTGAAATCAAAGATCATATGGATTTTGATTTTTATAAACCTATAAAGACAGTCCAATCATATTTAGATGAAAAAGATACTACTGGTATAACACAAAGGATGTTCGATGATGTTTTGATTCTTGATGCAACTGCCGAGATACAGCCTGAAGGAAAGGCTCGATTCCAAATTGATAGAGATATAAGAGTCAAAGAGAAGGCAATTGAAAGATTGTGTATAAAGTATAGCTCCAAAAACATAAACAAAGAAGAAATTCGCCAAATACTATATTCTATAGGTGATTTCAATTCTTATGTTGCTGCAAATAGAAACCCAATAAAAAGAATGATTAAAAGATTAGAATCAAATTTCAAAGAAGTATTTAATGAAAAATATAACCTTGGTATCAAAATTGGTATAAATGGTGCAAGATTATCACACACCAATGAAACTCAATACCATTTCTGTCATCAATCATTGACTTTATGGTCATTAATAATGAGAGATTTTATCATGTTATGGTCATTAGCTGATGATGATTTGTTATCAAAGAATAATTATAAACTAATGGAAACTGGTCAAGGTTTACAAAGAGTTAAAGCAGGACCAAAAGTCCAAAGAGCAATGCATAAGATATTGAATGAAGTTCAAAGGAAAACTGAAGTGAGTTTTGTTGGTTCCAGTGCTGTTCATTTAGGTGATTCTGCTGTCCCTTCCGCGTTGAATTATTTAGACAAATATATTCAAGTTCCAAGAATATTGATTCCTATTGATAATTGTTTGGAGATGATAGATAAGTCACTAGTCCTAGACCCATTCATAAAATCAAGTATTGAAGACCAATTTGGTTCAGTTCAAGATTTGAAGAAAATTATACTTACTGATTTCTTTAGACATGCATTTGATGGTTCTGGTGGTGCGGATTATTTCAATGCTGGTTCTTGTATTGACGGGAGGTTGACAAGTGCTTGGAATTGGGCAAACTTGATTGCTAAGAAGCCATACTATAAATATTTCTTATTAAGTGGGTTTGTTGGTTTTAACGGTTCTTATGAGTGATGATCGAGAAGACAAGTCAATATAAAAGTAAAATTTTCAGTTTCAAGGTAGTTATTGAACTAGTTGTAGTATGTTATTGGAATTCAATCTGCAAGTATTTTATCATTTTCAACAAATATTGGCCGGATTATATTAAGGAAATGTTAACTATACATGTTCAGGCCCTGAAGTGTGAATATATACGTTTAAGTATATTTTCAATTTCCTTTTGATCACTACGCAAACATCAATGGTTAGTAGCTCAGATAGACAAATTTGCTATCTGTGGAAATTCCGTTATAGTACGATAACTGTTTTCGGTCTTGACAGAGTGACACTGCTTATTACGAATTTTACGATGTGAATTCTTCATTCGGTGATAGGAGAATTTGTTAAAATGACAGATCACACTTTTCAATAGTTGTGATGATTATTGCGAATATATTCACAGATATTACTGTTTATAGAGATACTCATTCATCATTCGCATCATTTGCTGGTAACTATAAGTTATGATATGGGTGGAATGGCAAAAGCCCAATTATTAGAGACTATTTTCACTTTCGACGGCTAATTCGAACATATCAAAATTTCTAATCTGGTTATAAGTTATTCTAGATAAGAAAGCGCCATTACTGCATAGAACGTTAGACAAGACAAAGATAAAGCAGATATGAAGGGTCAATAAACTGATCATGTGGCAGACATTATTATGTGGAGGTCTCAACTTTTGAGTCTTGATAAAACAAAGAGCCAAAAACGAAAATTGGCGCTATCTTCTGCTGAATAAGTACCTTATCTTAGTCTCAAGAACAAGGCAGCGATGCTCCCATTATTTGACCGTTAAGCTGTGTATCGCATTACTGCCAATCTCCAGTCCCTGAAAATACACAGTTTTGTATTTAACTCCTCGAAAGTTTATATAAGTATGAGATTGTTCGCTTGGTTAGAAATTGGCAAATGGTATTTGGTGACGTGATATCATCAACTCACAGCTATGTCGAAGGAATTATACACAGTTAGTTCTCCCGTGAAATCAATATCCAACTCTCACTTCAATATTTCAATCAGTGAGGAAAAAGAGGGACATGAAATCAAGAGAGGCCTCAAGTCAAGACAAGTGCAATTGATCAGTCTCGGTGGATGTATTGGTACTGGTTTATTTGTTGGTTCTGGTGGGGCTTTGGCTACTTGTGGTCCAGCCCCTCTTTTAATATCGTATATGATTATGAGTTTTGTCATATATCTTGTCATGAATATGATTGCAGAAATGGTTACTTATTTACCTGTCCCAGGTAATGGTGCTCAAAATTTTGTTACAAACTATTTGGATCCCTCATTAGGTTTCGCAGTCGGATACAATTATTGGTACTCATTTGGTATTATTATGCCTACTGAGATCACAGCTGCTGGTTTGGTTGTTCAGTATTGGACAGATAAAGTTAACGTTGGTGTCTGGATAACTATATTCTTAGCTGTTATCGTGGCTTTGAATTTCATTGCTGTTAAATATTATGGTGAAGCTGAATTCTGGTTTGCTTCTATCAAGTTGATAGCCATCATTGTTTTGATAATCGTAGGAATAGTTATTTTCTTTGGTGGTACTCCTACTCATGACAGACTTGGATTTAGATATTGGAAACCTGAATATGGTGCATTTACAGAACATTTAACTGGCGGCAACACTGGTAAATTCTTAGCGGTTTGGACTGCAATTGTTAAATCAGGGTTCTCATTTGTGTTATCGCCTGAAATCATTTCCACAACTGCTGCTGAATGCGTTGATCCAAGAAGAAATATTCCAAAAGCAGCTTCGAGATTCATTTATAGATTAGCGGTGTTTTATATCTTTGGTGTTCTAGTCATTGGAGTTATCGTTGTTCACACCAATCCTAGGTTATTGACAGGGTCATCAAGTGCAAGTGCGTCTCCTTTTGTTATAGGTATCCAAAGTGCTGGCATTCCAGTATTGAATCATATTATCAATGCTGTTATTTTAACTTCTGCTTGGTCTTGTGGTAACTCATATCTTTACACAGGTTCACGTACCTTATACTCGATGGCTTTGAAAGGTTTGGCACCTAAGATTTTTACAAGAGTCAACAGATTAGGTACCCCGTATATGGCCGTGTTTGCCACAATGCTTTATGGATTCTTAGCCTATTTGAATTGCTCGTCATCATCATCAAATGTGTTTACTTGGTTATCTAATATATGTACTGTATCTGGGTTCATTGGTTGGATATTTATCTCAGCTGCTTATTTAAGGTGGAGACGAGCTATATTCATTCACAAATTAGAATCAAGAGTACCATATAAGACCCCATTGCAGCCATATGGTGCATGGTTTGTTATCGGATTCATTTCAGTCCTCACCCTAACTAATGGATATGCAGTTTTCTTTGATTTTAACGGAGCTGATTTTGTTTCAGCTTATGTTACCTTGCCAATCTTCTTAGCTTTATATGCTAGTCACAAGGTTTTCACTTATATCCAAACAAAGGAATTTAAATGGTTGATTCCAATTGAGGAAATTGACGTTTTGACTGGTTTAGATGAGGTTGAGGCTGATGAATGCGCTTCACCAGAGAGAGTTCCTAGAAATGCTTGGGAAAAAATTTGGTTTTGGGTTGCTTGATTGTGGGGGGTCAATTTTCGGGAGCGTTATTTGTGTTTTAGTTGTCGGTATTATTAGCAATGGAATATATATATTCATATTCAGTTAGTACTTTTGCAGTATTATTTATAACATAACCACATAACCGAATCCTGTGTATTCTTGTTACATTCAATTGTTAACCATCAAACACCTAGAAAAATACAACAGTTAAGGCCATTCAATAATCATATCTTTGGCTAAAAAGCATCCACTCATATCCAATATTTGCAGATTTTCCGGTTAATATGACTATTTCAGATTTAATTTGGTTGCAAGATACTACCAACTTTACCAATGAATCAATTGAATCAGCTATACCTTTATATTGACTCACCGTTTAACTCTGAAAAAGTGGCTGGGAACACTTTTATGGATGCTTGTTGGTTCTTCTTGGAGACATTGAGCAGACATAAATTTCATGGGAAAATTAATGTTCAAAACGTTTTATTTTGGTTGAAGTCAAATCTAAACTCTCTAATCCGTTATTCAATCTTAATAACATTATGGATCAAAAATAATGAGATAATCTCTGATTGATACAAATTCTGAAAGGTACGCAAT
>JAJMGN010000283.1:0-53235 GCA_030575015.1 Cephaloascus albidus
AGCTCATTTAGTTGTCGAGAATCAGTTATCAAAAATGATGTTCCAAAACACTGTGTTAGGTGCTATGCGTTCAGTCGCAAGAGCCACCTCTCGTACTGCTCGTCCAACTCTTTTCCGTACTGCTGCTTCATTTGATCGTTCTAAACCTCATTTGAATGTTGGTACTATTGGTCATGTTGATCATGGTAAAACCACTTTAACTGCTGCTATTACCAAAGTCTTATCTTCCAGAGGTGGTGCCAATTTCTTAGATTATAATGCTATTGATAAGGCTCCAGAAGAAAAAGCTAGAGGTATTACTATTTCCACTGCTCACGTTGAATACGAAACTGCAAACCGTCATTATGCCCATGTTGATTGTCCAGGTCACGCTGATTATATTAAAAATATGATTACTGGTGCTGCTCAAATGGATGGTGCTATTATTGTTGTTGCTGCTGCTGATGGTCAAATGCCTCAAACTAGAGAACATTTATTATTAGCCAGACAAGTTGGTGTTCAAAATTTAGTTGTCTTTGTTAATAAAGTTGATGCTATGGATGACCCTGAAATGTTGGATTTAGTTGAAATGGAAATGAGAGAATTATTATCTACTTATGGTTTTGATGGTGATAACACTCCTGTTATCATGGGTTCAGCTTTATGTGCTTTAGAAGGAAGAAGACCAGAAATTGGTGAAGAAGCCATTTTGAAATTATTAGACGCTGTTGATACTCACATTCCAACACCTGTTAGAGATTTAGAACAATCTTTCTTAATGCCAGTTGAGGATGTCTTTTCAATCTCTGGTAGAGGTACCGTTGTTACTGGTAGAGTTGAAAGAGGTAGTTTAAAGAAAGGTGAAGAAGTTGAAATTGTCGGTTACAATGCCACTCCTTTCAAATCTGTTGTTACTGGTATTGAAATGTTCAAAAAAGAATTAGACGCTGCTATGGGTGGTGATAACTGTGGTATCTTATTAAGAGGTACTAGAAGAGATCAAATCAAAAGAGGTATGGTTTTAACTAAACCAGGTACTGTTAACGCTCACACCAAATTCTTAGCTTCTTTATATGTCTTGACTAAAGAAGAAGGTGGTAGACACTCAGGGTTCGGTGAAAACTACAGACCCCAACTTTTCGTTAGAACTGCCGATGTTACTACTGTTTTAACTTTCCCAGAAGGTACTGATGTTTCTAGACAAGTCTTACCAGGTGACAATGTTGAAATGGTTTGTACTTTAGTTCACCCAACCCCAATTGAAGCTGGTCAACGTTTCAACATCAGAGAAGGTGGTAAGACCGTTGGTACTGGTTTAGTCACTAGAATCATTGCATAATTCTAGTCACTAGTATATTCTGCTCTAATTGTATATAGGAATGATATTGTGATTATATAAACGTTCTACTGTCTCTGTAGGTTCTGTCTTTGATTTCTCTATATACATAGTCAGGTGATTTATCACGTGAAAAAAAGAAGAGATCCAGTAAATTCTGATTTACACAACGAGTTCGCGGGCAATGTTGTCAAAAGCGGCGGAAAGTCGAGATAACAAAGTGTGGTTCTCATCAGCTACTCAGTGCTCTGTGAATTATTAATCTTGTAACTTGTTCAATCTTGTTAGAAATCCATTACTTCAGAACCTGGTTCCTATTGAGAGAAGCACTTCCCATTATATTCATTTACTGGATAAACCTTTGCTGGTTGCAGCTCGTTTGATGTTCAAATCCAATCAATTAATACCCACAGAGAAACGTCCCTTATCTTTACCGATACATCATGAATTACATCAATCTAAGAAAGGTCAACCTCGCCAGCGGACTCAATTGATTAAATATCTAACTAAGATTTTGATTCTCGTGTCGTTGCTTAGCGTACTAGTGTACCACACAATCCACTTTAATCCAGCTGATCTCTGGAATGATTTCGGTTCCATAAACTCAAATCTTAAATTCAATGTGAACAGACAAGACTACACAACAACTGGCGGTGCACCATCATTAGAACCATCGATAAACCACCTCAAGATAGCAAGACACGGGGCAGTTGCTTGTGATATTCCGCTTTGCTCGAAACTTGGGGTATCAATACTAGAAAAAGGAGGATCAAGCGCTGATGCAGCCGTTACTGTTGCTTTATGTATTGGTTCAATAAACTCGTTCTCATCTGGTATTGGCGGTGGTATTTTCATAACTTCCAAACCATATAAAAAAGATGCAATTTCAATAGACGCTCGTGAGATGGCTCCTGCTAAAGCTCATAAGGAAATGTATAAGCATAAGGAGCACTTAGCTAAGTATGGCGGTCTCGCAGTTGCTATACCCGGCGAGTTGATGGGGTTGCATACGCTATATCAAACTCATTCGAGTGGGAAACTTTCATGGGCCGAGTTGATTGAGCCTGTTGTCAAGTTGAATCGTGAAGGGTTCGTGGCATCTTATCCACTAGAGTTAGCGGTGAATTACACTGCACCATTCTTCTGGGAAAATGAAAAGTATTGGGATTATGTGTTTACTACAGATGAAATTTCAGGTAACAAAAGGTTGATAAGAGAAGGTGATCTTATCAAAAGACCAAATTTGGCAAATACTTTGGAGTTGGTGGCTCAAAATGGTAGTGCAGATATATTCTATGATTCTGAGGGACCTCTTGTGAAATCAATGGTTAAAACTATACAAGAGACAGGAGGCATTGTCATCGCCCAAGATTTTGCAAACTACAAGGTCAATGTTGAAAAAGCTTTACATACTAAGTTCATGGGCCAAGACGTATATACATCTGCTGGTGCCTCATCAGGTCCTGCTCTAATTGCAGGTTTAAACATCATAGAAGGATATGGCTCGTCGTTTGCTGGTGATGGTTCAATTCTTCCAACGCATAGATTAATTGAAGCTATGAAATGGATGGCTTCCGTACGAAGCTATTTGGGTGATGTTTTAAAAAGCGACGCAAAAGGATTGCAGGATCGTTCTGCTAGAACTGCCAAATTCCTAACAAAAGAATGGGCCAGTGAAGTGCGGAAGAACATCAGTGATGATGAAACTAAGTCCTGGGAGTTTTACAATCCTGCATATCAAGCAAATGAGCCAAAAGGAACAGCCCATTTTTCAATAGTTGACGCTGATGATGGTGCTGTCTCTGGTACCACAACAGTAAACTTGTCATTTGGTTCAGTTATCCAAGATCCTGTAACTGGAGTTGTATTAAACAACGAGATGGATGATTTCTCTTTACCGAACACACCAAATGCATTTGGATTACAGCCATCGATATACAACTTTGTGAAACCTTTCAAAAGACCTTTATCATCATGTTCGCCTACAATCGTCAATAACGAATTGAAATCACCGGATTTCATTATTGGTGCTGCTGGTGGTAGTAGAATTACAACAGCTGTATTTGAAGCAATTGTGCGGACATATTCATATGGTTTACCATTATTAGAGACAATCGCGTACCCAAGATTGCACCATCAATTGATTCCGGAGGTTATTTTAGCTGAAATGCCAATCAGCAAACTGTTGGTGGAGGGGCTCGTTTTGAAAGGGCATAATGTTACTCTTATAGAACCATTGACAGCCATGAATGGGATTAGAAGATTTTCTGGTGATTGGCATGCTGTTTCTGACTACTGGAGGAAAAGAGGTGAAGCTTGGGGTTATTAAGGATGCTGATCTATACACAGCAATTCAAATCATTGACATTCAAGACTATACAAAAGCATTTTCATTACTTTTTGACACAGCTCACTGCTCAAGTAAACTAGAAAACATATTAGATTAAATACCAAATCTTCTGATGAATATATGTTTTTACTCATGCAATGTTTGGTATTATAATTTATATATATACAGCCCAGCGGTAATGGAAGTGAGCAAGGAGCGAATCCCTTCCAACCGCGCCTCATCAGCGCTGACCGCCTACACGGATCGGGTCGTGCGCTGCTCAGGTTGGACAGCGAAAAAAAAACATTAGCGGTAAACACACAACACGGGAACCAAGATCAGATCTCTTTCAACTTATTCTGATACACAATTTTTGACTGGAGTATACGACAGTTTGTTGACGCTCGGCTCTGCTTACACCACAAGACTGTGCTTTCTGCAATACACTCGTTCAAGATAGCTGCTGTTACTTAAAAAAATGGTAAAGCCATCGGTCGTTTTACCGGCTTTACCAGATGCGAATGGTGACGCTCCAAATGGTGAAACCTCAGTCATAAAGTCAAACCAGTTCACCAGGAAAAAGCTCAAGACAGTTATCCATTCCATTACTACAGAGTTGAAGCTCAAAGGGACCAAGATACCTCACATTTTCCTTCCCTACAGGTCCAAAATAGATGACAACAAGTTGGAGATCTTTTTGTTGAAATTATACCCGCAAGGCGAGTTGGTGAACTCAGATGCTATTGATTCCATAATAAAAAAGACGGATGAATTCACTTTGGCGTGTGGTTTGAAGTATTTCTGGAGCAGAATGCCTAACAACGAAATCCTTGGATGGGACGTGTACTCAGAGTTTAAGCGAAAAGAGAAAGAGAGGGACTATCCCAAGACCGCTTTTCTTGATATAATGCCCAAGTGTCTTTCATCACCTGCACATGCCTCTATTGTTTATGATTTTTTGGATCTATTGATAAGCATCGCATCTCATTCCAAGTCCAATTTAATGAGTGGGAGGAAAATTGCGAAGATGGCTAGTTTGTGGGCTTTCAATGGTCCTCCTGTTAGTAATTTTGAAAACTTTGATGCAACTTTACAAAAAGATAATACTTTTATTGATGGTTTGAATTCCTGGAAGTCTTCATCTGAAGCAGTCTTCCACTTATTTTTATCGTTTTTGAGAGCCATGTTACCAACAGATAACCAAGAAAAATTAAAATTACCCCGAACTTTACAATCGTTATTAGTATCAAATTCATACCCTCCAGTTGATAAGGATTCGAATAGGGCTATCAATATACCCTTAGTTACTGTCAAAACATCTAACTTGTCGGACAATCCAAAGGATTTAATGGCAAAAGTTAGAAGAAATTTGAGTTTTGAGAATAAAGATTCCTTTGTTACAACTGAAGATTACACAATTTTGAAAAACATCTTCAAAAAAGAGAATGACGCTGAGGTTTTCAATACGTTGACTCATGAGTCTAGAAGGATCTTATTGAGGTTATGTGATTATAAAGCTGAATCCGAGTATGATATATACCCTGGTTGGGCAAAGTTGTCTGAGTCAAAATCTGAATATAGATCAATGGATATTAATGATTTTGTTTCTGTTTCTGTGGATAACTTGTCGGTTCAAGATTACTATATTTGGGCCTGGTTATCTTCATTAGGATCAGATCAATGTCTAAGGATGAAAAGATTATTTGGAAGGTCTTTGATCGTTGAAGCAGACGTCAATGGGTTTCAAAAGTGGCTAGTCGTAACTGAAAAATATGTATCTCCAGCGGAGCTCGCATCTGGAAATGTCTCATATCATCATCAACGAAACAGTGATATATCTTCACAGTCATATCCGAGAGATCAAGCACTCGCTCCACCAAAAAAACCTGCTAATTTATCTATTCCTCCTTCAAACTTAAATTTTAATAGTTTACAATCACCACAGATGAATCTGTTTGCTACCTTTGAATCGGAAAACAGTAGTCGAAAGACCTCTGTGGGTTCCATACCTAAGTTGAATGGGAATTTCTTGAAAGGGTTGGCGTTCAATAAGTCTAATAATAACTCACTAGACAAAAGACGCATCCATGATGATTTACCGCCACCTCCACCACCTGAGAAGTCTCCAATTGATTATACTTTACCTGAACTTGATTTTGGTGATCATAGAATCTCATTAGGTATAGATCCTAGCAAAGACGAATTAGATGATTATGCTAAGTACATTGGCTCTTTTGATGAAATCGCTGAAGAAGAAATAGACGATAAAATGAGAAATATGAATATTAATCATGCTTCAAGCCAGCTTCCTCCACCCCCGCCCCCAAAGAAAGAATCTCAAGGAAGTCAAAGAGAGGTCCTCCGGCATAATACTCCCAACAAAAGAAAGCCACCAAATTTGGATGATTTCCCTGATCCAGATATCACGCCAACAAATAGTATGTCGCCAGAATATTATGAGTATAGCGGTAAATCTCCATTACAACACACTTACAACGATGAACATAATTTGAATCAATTTGCTCCTTACGTTATACAAATGCCAGCGCTTCCAGAACAATCACATGATCGTTCAGGGTATCCTCAGCAGTTTACTGATGCTCCTGTTATAAATGGCAGTATGATTCATGGAGATATATCGCACAACATCGATGAGTCATTAGCTTTACCAGCTAATATAGAGAAACGTCCAATTGGTGCTTACAGACTACCACCTCCTTCCAAGCATAATCACAAGAATAGTAACGGTGATCATAAAAATGATACTAGATCTCCAATTCGTCCTCATGTGTATCAACAAGGTCTGCGACCACAACAAACTATAAAAGGTGCTGAACATCTACAACCAAACCTCAATTACCTGAAAGGGCTCACACAGCAACATCACAGCCAGAGATATCAAGATCAGTTGCAAAATCGTGGTAAACATCCCCACCATCAACCTTCGAATTCTGCTTCGTTTAAGGAACCATATGATGAATACCCAGATCCGATACCATCTAAGCAACAACCACCTACAGGCACTGAGCCTTTTGAGAATTATACCGTCCCTGAAGCAAAACCTAATCCAGGTCCTGTGCATACACCACCATCATCCTCTGGAACTCAATCACAGTATAATGCGGCTCAAAACCATGTTTATAATCAACCTTATCAAGAAAAGTCATATAATCAACTTCCTCAAGGATCATATGAAAGGCTACCACTATCAAATAATGCCATTCCTCAACGTGCGTCCAATTCACCTCCCAAGATACCACTTTCCCAAGCTAACTATTATAATCCGTACGATGAAGATTATTCACCTCTGCCTGAATTACCACCCGTTCCACAAGTGCAACCACTGTCGGCCCAAGGGCCTCATTATGCACAATATCCTCCGCAGAGTCAATACCCGTCGAGTGACCAGGTGTACAGTGCTTATGAACCTCCACTTGCTCAACCTGCCCCCACTCAACATCAATTGGATCCACAACAAGTACATGGCCAAAATGGACTTGCGAATAAACAGCAGCAAATACAACGCCAACATCAACAACAACCGGTTCCGCAATTCAACGGAAGTCAACAGATTCCACCACAACAACCACAACAACCACAACAATCTCAATCTCAGCCTCAATATAATCCAAATCAGCCACATCCTCCAGTCAGCCATATTCAGCAACCTGTCTATCAACAACCATACCAAGCAGGAGCGCATTCTGATCAACTGCAGTATCAGCAATATTCACAAACATATGCCCCACAAGATCCTCAATACCCAGCTCAATCGCAACAATATCAGCAATATCCGCCTCAGCCACCTCAACAGTATGTCAGCCCTCAATATTACCAGCATCCACCTCAACAATATTACGGTGCTCCCGGAATGCCAGTTGGATACCCTCCTCTAGGACAACCTGTACAAAATCCGTATCTTACTGTTCCTCCAATGGGATATCCACCACAAAATGACGGCAGATCACAGCAAAGAAATAGAAAATCGGGATCCAGTCAAGTTTCACCCCAACGTCAATCAGCGTCTTCTGCCCCAATGCCACCCCCACCCAAGAGCGACTTTACTATAGCAGCTATTCCAGCTGCTCAAAAATTCA
Organism: Cephaloascus albidus; assembly: GCA_030575015.1. Lineage (NCBI taxonomy): Eukaryota > Fungi > Ascomycota > Pichiomycetes > Serinales > Cephaloascaceae > Cephaloascus > Cephaloascus albidus. The sequence continues at coordinate 7,742 of JAJMGN010000283.1, forward strand.
ATAAAAATGTTAAAGGTAATAAAGTTAATATGCGCGCTGCTCTCACTCAAGGGAATTTTGGTATTTGAGTTTGATTTGTTCGCCTTTTCGACTAACATGTACATTACTTCACTTTGTTATACTTCATATTGTACAATTTTTACTAATAGCTTTTCAATCAGGACATTTATCTTTATTAGCTTCAATTATTGTAGCGTGTTACATGGGCATGTTATTAAAATTGAGTGGGGATAATTACGATAGAGAAGATTTCATTGCTACCAGATTTATATTTTGTTATCAGATCTATTAACCCTTCGAGATGGTCTTCAATATAGTATGCCATGGCTTCTGATTCAATGAACTTGATAGTTGTCACTGGGTAGACAGCGTACTCACTCATGCTGAAGCTATACTTCGAGATTGACGTAACGGTTTGCAGCATGATATTCGGCAAGACTGCGCCTTGATTTAAATCCGAGATTCGAATTTTGTGACTTTATCAATTGGAGCGGCTCAAATTGCAACCACAAAATTAACATAAACAAAATAAAATATGAAAATAAAAATATATGATAGAAGATGGAAGTTGCTTTCGTTATACCTATATTTGCTCAGCACATTTTGCTAAAGAAAGGGACATGTCAGATAAAGATACTAGATCAACTTATAGAGCCCCAGCATACGAGAGTCATGAAATCAGTCCAGGTGGATCAGAAATGAACTTCAGCGAGAACAACAGACTGCCCATTCCGATATCACAAGATGAAGTCATGGGAGCAGAAAATGGTTCATCGTATAGCCTTGCGGGTATAAACCGCTTTCATTTAAACTATCCTAACAGATCGGAAAACATATTTAATATGGAGGAATCAGACAGCTTTCACTCAAGTCCACTAGATAGTTCCCAGAATAAATTGCTCTCCAGTGACACTGCCATACTGATGGATGATACAATGGTTGTGGACAATCATGTGGAAATCTTTTCAAAATCCCAAGCATTAAGTTGTGATTGTGTCTCATTGAACGAGGAAGTATACCCTAGGTTCACTAAAGCTTATAATGAGCTTGCTTACTTGAAGAGAAAAATGCAATATATTGTTTCTACAACTATATACATGGTACTACCTCCCATTAAATCATTATCTGAAGACGAGAATCAGCTGGATGCACTTTCTTATATAGAAGCGTCTGAGGTTGATGATTATCCAAAGCATTATGAGCGGCAACAGCTGTTACGTTCAGTTAAAGAAAAGTTAGAAATTGACAATCTGAACCTGGAAGAGGAGTCTGATATTGAAGAATTTGATACTGTTCTTACAAAAGATCGGAATGCTAAAAGATGGTTGCATCCATTTTCCCCCAAAGATCAATTGAAATCTGATGATGATGGCAACGATGAACTTTCTAATATTGAAGATTCTGAGGTTGATGATTATCCCAAACATTTGGCTCGTCAGAAGTGCGAAAGCAATGAGGGAAGCAACTCATTATCTGCTAATAGTCAGGGAACTCGAGAGCAAACTCAGTCAGAAGATCATCTGAGTCCCTTATCTAATATTGAAGATTCTGAAGTTGATGATTTTTCTAAACATTTGGCTAAACAGAAGGGATGGGTTGAAGGTACCGGTGCTTTGAATGGGAATAGGGAACAAGAATATTCTTCAAGAAATTCGTCTGTGATTCGAAGTCCAACTCCAATTAGAGCTTTCTTTACTCGAGCCCCAAGATGGGATTCGGAAGATGATGTCAAATATAATAAAGAGGCTGAAGAGTCTGAAAGTGAGCTTGAAAGTGGTATTGAATATGACGAGGCCACCAACATGATAACTCGTGACCGAAATGGGTTCAGAATACAGTTCTACGCAGACGGGTTTGCTCCATATCACAGACGAAACGAAGTTTCGGAACCTGTTTGGCATAGATTTCAATTCAAGGAAAGTAATGTCAGGAATGAGGAGTTCTATAGGAGAGACGCGCCTCATGGTGGTAGTACGCAAAAAATTCCTCGAAATAATGCTAGATCTAAAGAAGATCCAGTTTTAATTGTTTGTACTGAAAGTGCACTGAAGAATGAAATCAATAACGAAACATTAGGTGAAGTTTCTCATAATGAAACAAACGACACTACTCCTGATGAACAAGAGCCGGAAAAATACAAGACTTCTAAGATTTTGTTGTCTGCCAGCCAGGAACCTAGTGATAATGACACTGAACAATATTGACCGGCCAATCATTTGCAATGATGGGTCAGTGATTGCTACCAGTTCTCTAACAACTACATACTCATTACCATATCTATCAATATAATTACCCATTAATGCAGTATATGTAAATGTAACAACCTATAAATAAAAAATGTAGTCTTGACTATCAAAACAGATGCGCGAGATTTTTATTACTGCTACCATTTCGTAGAAATCATGTATGCAGTTATGGATCGCTTGTCTTTTCTGTCTCGGTGCCAAGACTAGTTTGTGAATCCCCATTACGATTTTCAATATCTTTCAAAACGGTATAGCTTCGGATGATGAAAAACACTGATAAAATAGCACCGCATGTAGCTAAACCAATTCCAACGTAGAGTGCAGCTCTGTAACTTTTTAATAAATCACCCGTCTGTATAAAGATCTGCTTTTGAGCAGTTCCTGATATACCTAAACCCAAAGACATCGAGTAACTTACCATCGTAGATACTAGTGAGCCTGCCATACCTTGATGGTGAGGTGGTAAAAAATCTGATAATAATATTGAAGCTGAAGGAAAACTCATATCCATACCCCAAGATAACAAAAACATCTGGCCAAATAACATCCTAAAATAAGTCTGGTCCACTGGAGTTACCGCCAACATAATGCAACCTGATAAGAATGCGACAGAGGAAAGGAATATAAGGAAACTAGGCCTGACTCTTGAAATGCTATATGATACTGTCATGCATGCAACAATACCGATAATCAATAAAGGTAAATAGTATAAGGAAGATTGGATTGGAGTATAGTGTCTGAGATTGAGGGTAAAACACCAGTAGTAATAAGACCAAACACCAAAGGAAGCCCAACCAAAACTGATGATCAATAATACTAATCCTATATTGATATTAAAGATTTCTTTTGGTAATAGTGGATACTTTGCAAATCTCAATTCATATACGAAAAAACTTGTGATTAAAACGAGACCCAACACCAATAAAGCCAAAACAACAGCACTATTCCAGCCATTTATGGGGGCTTGATTCCAGGAAAAATTAAAGAAAATCAAACCCGTAGCTCCTAGGAAGGATCCAATCCAATCCATTCGTTTAAATTTTGACACCCTTTGGAGAGAAGTACCATCATCAGGCAATCTATTGAATTGAGGGTCCAAGGCCGAGATATCAGGGACATAAAAAATAGCTAACGCCGTTAAAACAGAACTCACAATTGATAATAACCAAAATGTCCATGGCCACCATGCTAACTGACCAACTAGAGATGCCATCAAAGCACCCATAGTTGCACCGACCGGGGCACAAGCGCCCAATATACCAAATACTAAATCCTTTCGTGTACCTGGAGGATAAATTAAGCCCAACATCCCAATTCCACATGGTAATACACAAGCAAAACCTAAACCTTGCATTGAGCGACAAAATATAAAAAATACAGTTGAGTTGGTGTAAACTGTAAATCCAGCTATCAAGGACCAAACACTAACCCAAATATAACCAATAACGAAGATTTTTTTAAGTCCAAAAATATCACCTAATTTACCGCTAATTAAGATAAAGGTCCCAGCGACTAATGGAAAACTTGCCATAAACCATGATTTATCACCATCGGTTGCGTCTGTAAATGAATCTGATATGATATTCATGACACTCAAGACCTGGGAAACACCCGCTTGGTTCAAGAAATTCCCCAAACATATAATACTGACCACCACTATTTCTTTGATACCATTTTCAAGTAAGGCTGGTCTTGGAGTCAAACCAAACATTCTGGTAGTGTGCTGGAGTGTGTAGGAATTAATCAGTTGGTGGCGTAACTGCTAAGAAAGAAATCTGGACAATTTTGGTGAAGAAATTGGAAAGGAATCATCGCGACTTCAGTATTTTGTGACAAGGAAAATCAGGTTCCATTATTCAGCTGACTGTTCGATTTTTTCCGCTTTGTTCGAATTTAGTAATTTTTTGATAATGTCCAAATATCGATTTGGTGTTTGGATGTTGGCGGTTTTGACGTTTAGGTAGGCCGCCATCCGTACCTCAGGGCTCAGGGTCTGTTTATGAGTTTTCCAAGCTGCGAGGTCAGCTTTGTTACGAGCGATGTTTCCTCGTACCACTTTCATTTCTTGTAAAAATTGGAAAAATTCGAGTCAGTGGCCAAGTAGTGGAATTAGAGATTTGGTAGTTCAAGATAAAAGTTGAGACGTTTGATGATATTAAACAGTACTTCCTCAAGAAAATTGCAGTACTGTGGACTGATGTATCGAATTGCTGAAAGAAATGACTGGTTCGGACTTAACGAAGGTAGATTCTAATCATAAACTAAAGGCTAAACATGTTTCTCAAGCGTGTTTGGAGTGTCGTTCAAAACATGTTAAATGTACAGGTGAAATCCCTAAATGTGCCAGGTGTGTTAAGGCTGGAGGTAGCTGCACATACGTGAAAAGTAATAGAGGTGGAGCTAGACAGAAAGGCGTCAAGAAACAGAAAGTGATCTCAAAGATAATAACCGAGAATGAAATTGAAGATATGGGGAGTTTACCATGTATAGTAGGATTATCAAAAGATTTACCCAAAAGTGAATGTGTTAAAACTTGTGCAAACCCCAAAGCTTCTTGTTTGTTCGAAGCAGAGCCATTCAATATGTTAGATTATGAAACTTATAGTGATCCTAGAATAAGTGAAATAGTCAATTCATATTATGACAACTTCCATGATGCACATCCATTTCTACCACCAAAGCTTGAGTTTTATACATTTTTCAATAATTTGACTTTTAACCATGAGTTGATTTCAGCCATGGAAATCATATCTGAAGGACAATCAATTGAGAATTTTTACAACAAAGATATAGGTAAGATTGAGAAGAAAATTTTAAAGATAATTAAATATATCGACAACTTTGATAATGATTTGGTTACATTACAGACGTATTTTTTGATATCAATGATTTGTCATATATCATCGTTGCATGATCTAAGTTCCCAAATAAGAAATAGGGGAATATTTCTATTGACTGACTTAAAATTACATTTAGTTGACTATAATGATCTACCTGAAAACTACATTGATATAAACGGACACGTTGATTGCTCTAGTATTGATAATGTGAGAGTACCAGTTTTGAATTCTAGTAGATTCAAAGATTTAGATAAAGCGACAATAAAAGATTGCGCAAGAAGAATTTTTTGGGAGTTTTATTTTTTTGATATTATCATTGGTACAGCTAGTGGGATAACTACTTCCAAGTTGTGTGATTTGAGCATATATTTGAAATTCCCACTTGTTCCAGCAAAGGACGTTTTCAATTATGAAATAAGATCTCATTTATCGAAAGTGGTCAATGATTCAATTAAATTGAATATTGCTATCAATAGCCGGTCACCATATAATTTATTATTGCTAAAGATCAACGCAGCTTTGGGAAATTGGGAATTGGTATTAGCAAATCCAAAATTATTCAATGAACCATACTTGGTTAACAATAGTGGAACAGTGAATAATGGGATTCATCAAGCTATAATGATGTATTGTTATGCTAAAATATATACCCATAGACCATTTTCATATATTTTCAAACCGGATATCCTTCCCCAACAACCAAAGTGCTGTGGAGAAAACGAATCCGAGCTGAGTGAAGACAAAGTATCTGTTAAGATTGTTAATTTTGATTCAAGAAAGATAATTGAAACTAGAAAAACTATTGATGCGGCTAATAGAATAGTTGAATCATTGATTGATACAAATCCATCAACGATCAAAAAGAGAACTCCTCTAATAGCATGTTCTTTAGCATTTGCTGGCTTAGTTCATTTGAGTTCATACTTTTGGATTGAATCTAAATTCAACCAGACTGAAAAAACTAAAGATATAATAAAAAAAGATGAATTGAAGATAATTGAAGAGTATCTAAAATTGGAATTGAGTGGGATTTATGCTATATCTAATCATTGGCAGCTTTCACAAAAGCTAGGCTGTCATATTAAGGAGACTACAAAGAGGGTCCTACCAAAATTGTATGATAGAATAAGAAATTTCTTACCAAAAGAGATTGAGCCAAGAAATATAGAGATAGAAGATATTACTCATGATAATGTGAACCAAAATGTGATTCAAAGTGGTATGAATAGAGATGATTTGAATATAAATAATGAAATGAACATGAACTTGAATGATATTCCAGAAACAGGGTGTGATTGGATAGATAAGAGTGGGTTTCTCGATACTTTTGATTTTTTAGAGGGTGAACCGTTTGAGACTGATTATACTTTTAGATATTAATGAACGTAATTGAAACGGTTATAACTTATAACGCTTGCTATAATTTGTAATCTATTGTCTATTGAAACTAGCTAAAGTCTGAGACAAGATCTATAGGATAACTGATCTTCATCATCTGCGAGATTCACAAATTAAACATTCATGTTTTCTATGGCCACTGCCAACTGATCAGTGGTGAGTCGTGAGTCGTGACTCGTGACTCTATCTGATATCAGCTGCTGCATTCAGAGAAGGTCGAAAAACCAAGCACGCCTGTTTCATGGTCGACTTAAGCGCGTGTGGTCACTGCAAAGTGGTATCAATGATTCGGAAACCCCCCAAACGAAGACAATTCCATTTCCATGTGAGCAAAGGCAACTTTCCCTATAAATATAAAAGAGCTCGCATCAAATCAGCTTCAACCTCTCACATGAAGTTCAACAGCCAAAAAACCGCAATTGAACCTTTCTCATCTTCAAGTTTAAGGCACAGCAATATTTTTAGTCGTTAACGAATATTATTCGCCTTTTTCAAACAGAGCTCAAGACGCAGACCAAAGTACAAGTTGCAACTATCAAGCATCCATGTCTCAAGATATTCTTTATAAAGTCCAGGATAAAATCGCCATCATCACCCTCAATCTTCCAGATAAACTAAATGCCTTGAATGCAGAACAATATTTTCTTCTCGCCACCTTGGTTGACAGAGCAAACAAGGAGCCGGACACAATTATAACAGTGATCAATTCCACCGGGCGGTACTTTAGCGCAGGTGCTGATATCAACGATGAAGGAATTAGGCTGGCTTCCAGAGGTTCAGATGAGTCTCAATACTGGTTGAGTACATTTGTCGCCAGAAACACATATTTAACCAGTTTATTTTATGAACACAAGAAAGTCCTTGTTGCTGCTTTGAATGGGCCTGTTGTTGGTTTATCAGCTGCATTGGTATCTCTTTGTGACATAATTTACGGAATCAATGAAAAAGTGTTTCTTTTGGTTCCTTTCAGTAACTTGGGTTTAGTATGTGAAGGGGGGGCTTCTACTTCATTGTTTATGAGATTGGGATTCTCGAAAGCAAATGAAGCGTTACTATTTGCCAAACCAATCATCGCTAAAGAACTACTCGATGCAGGTTTCTTGAACAAAATTTATAACTTGAAGGACACCGAAGAGTTCAACAGACAGGTGTTGAAAGACATAACAGCTATGTTTGTAAACTTGAACCATCAATCTATATTGGACAATAAAGAATTAGTCAAATTCAATTATCTTCAATCACTTCAAAGTTCTAATTCAAGAGAAGTCATAAAAGGTTTTGAGAAGTGGGTACAAGGAATTCCTCAGAAAAGATTTGCTCAATTGTCTCAAAAATCAATCAAGCACAAGTTGTGATTCTGGTGAGTCCTTTCAAATTTTAATGGTCATATTTCTAATTCTTGATTGTATTAATGTTGTATTTTATAGTCTGTTACGTCAAAGATTATAATTATGTTTATGAATGCAAGTGTACTTTATTATGATGTAAATGAGTATATGTATGAGACTGAATAGCATTTATAATGCTAATTTGAGCTTATATCAGATCTTTATCTAAATCAGAATGATAATCATCCTCTTCTTCAAAATCACTGGGTTCATGAATTGTTAATGGTATGAAATCACTTGGCCTCTTTTGTTGACTTCTTGTTAACGAATATCCTGCAACGACTGAAAACACGGCAAGCAACACAGCAATAACACCACTTCTAGTGGTATGCCACCTTAAACTTTCAACATCTGTCCTAATCCCAGAAGTTAATTCTGTTGAAATCTTATTATCTAACTCTTGGATTTGATGTCTTAATGATTTATGTAATAAAGTGTTTTCAGACGCTTGATCACTAACAGCAACCTCTGAATCATTTTTATTAGTCAAAAATAATTTATTTAATTCATCACTAATCATATCAAATTCTCTATCTAAACTATGAATTAAGTTTTTGAAATCACTTATATGAATCTCCCGGGATCTATTGATGTCAACTCTTAACTCACTTTGAGCACTTTCAAATAAATAGTTTTCGTTCTCCAAGTCCGTTTGTGGGACATGTTTCTTACTTAAATTATTCAAATCATGGTGTAAGTTTTGAAGTAAAGTCTCGATAATGATATCTGACTGTTGTGATGTAAACCCAGCTTTTAGCAACTTAGAATAATTATCGTATGTGTCAATTATAGGCATTATATATTCTGGTTCCTTCGGCTCTTCTTCTTCATTGGCTTTATCGTTTGAATTTGGAGAAGCGGATGCTGATTGAACATTGCTTTCACTTTTTCCTTCAATTTCCTTCTTGATTAAATCAACTCTTAGTTTTGGATCATCCAATATTGAACTTGATAATTTTTCTCCTATGATTTGTTTTGGAATGGCTTCATTTATATCTTGACTTTTTGTTTTAATATTATCATCAAGTAATTCATTTTTCAATATACTTTTATTTAAGTTTTCGATCTCATCTGTGTTCGTCTGTGATATAGATGTGAATGATCTTCTGCAGTAATTTTTTGGTATTGATATTCTTGATAGTAACTTCATTTGGCTTGAATTCAATTTCTGTATATTTTCTTTTAATCCATATTTGATCATTGTGAGATGAGATTGAAGGCTCTGAGATAAGTTCAAACGAGAGAAAGTTGTTTGAAACTGAGATCTATGGTCAAATTGTCTGTTTGTTAAGCTTTTTGAAATATTGGCTTGATAAAAATTAATGTTCCCTTGAAAATCTATACTATTGCTCACTTGATCTATTACGCTGTTCAATATATATTTTATCTTATTTTATTTTTCTTTGTTTAATTTGGTTTTATTTTATATTTATTAAACCACCGGAAAGGGAATCCGAGGCACAATTATATATATATCCTCCTTTTGGAGGCAAGTGGGATGTTTCCTTGCATAGATTTGGGGGAAAGCATAAGCAAAATTTATTTCAACTGAGAATCATATATAAGTAGAATTATATACAGTATACTACAAACTTAAACTAAATATTAACATTAAGATTGAATTATTAAACCAAAGACCGTGAAAGTTGAAACCCATAAACTATAACTAAAAATGTACCATATATTATATTCCCTCTGAAAGAGACACCAATATTACGTTTAAATACCTATTATTGATTTCATTTTGCTTTGAGAGTAGAACATCTTTTGTGCAAGAATCATCATCAAATTCCAATGAGATAGCTCTTAGTTGTGAGTGTAGTTCTTCTAGTTTATCCAAAGGGACCAATTTGGCTATGAGTTTCATATTTGATTCATTTATATTCAACATGTAGTCATTGAATGGGTTTTCTTTCAAGTAAGGTGTATTCAAATTTGAGTTTGTTTGGGTTATATTCAATTTGTTATTCAATTTACCAATCTTTATTTTCTTGACTTGGTTCTTTGATGGAGATGTGATTTTTATTGATTTATATTCGGTCAATTGTTGTTCTCTCATGTTCAAACTTGAAGATGTAGTTAATTCAAAGATCTCATCATCTGAGAACTCATCTAATAGTGAATCAAAATCACTCTCTGTGCTATCCAAAAATGCATCAATGTAATTTTCATGGACCATGGATAACCCGTTATTGTTGTACAGTGAGGCAGGAGAATTATCTGTTGAGTTGGAGAAATCTGATTCATATAATATATCCATTTTAGGAGTTTTCAATTCATAGATTTGTTCATTTGAATCTATCTTTGAGGTTATATTATCATTGAGAATAAGTTGATCTTCGAATTCTAATTGATTCATTTTGGTGATCCTATGATCTTTTATATCTTGTTTCTTTTGTTGATAATATACGTTTTCTGGTGACACAGCCTATTCTGATTGAGTATATTTCCCAGTGATTTGATGATATTTGGCACTTATATTGATATACTCTAGAATATATATATATGGTTGCAACGTCGGGGATAATTAGAATATCTAATAATATATCAAGATTGCTGTTCGATATATATTAATACCCAAGATAAAATTAAAATAGATTTGGTCAATATGCAAGCACTTGCAAACAAAGAGAAGTATAACTTTATATCCAGATCAGAACCAAATATAACCAAATATATTTCGGATTCGATAAAAAGGAATCTGATTCAGTATATATACTGATGAAAAGTTTGGCTGGCTGTGGCAGCCTGTGCAGTGTGCTGTGTGGGCACTGGGCATAGCTTCCAAATATTATACAATTTGAAGGCTGTTTGGAAATTATTATGAGATAATTTATGTAGATATGAATAAAGTATAATAAACTGTGCACACTCCCACGCCAGTGACTGTGGACTGCCGCTAGCTTCAGCAGCTCTGCGGCAGAGGACACATGATCTGTTTATCTCCTTGAAGCTCCAACTTTTTGAAACATCTGAATCGATCCAACTTGCAACATCTCAAAACTTCAAAGACTTGTGTAGCCATGATTCCAAACTGAGATGAGAAGTGTACCACTCGAATCCTTGAGATTCCTGTTCAGCGAGAGATACAGTTCAACAGCCATGGGGCCATGGGCCATGTTCTTTTCTTGCTTGTGCAAAGTTGTCGGGATGGGGTGGCTGAAGTTGAACTCGACTTTGAAGTTTTATATTTGGGATAAAACGAAAAGGGAAGCGAATTGCCTAATCCGGAACAACTTCGAAACCACGTCAAAGGATCTTCTGAATCTTCAAAAGAACTTTCAAAATACCAATGAATCAGTATGATATCATTATTCAAAGGAATTGAAGTCAGTTAGACAGTAGACTTACGAAGTTAGAACTTAGTATTAAGTATGTATCGGTCAAAAACAAGGTAAACTGAGAAACAATATATACTAAAAGAGATCACTTGAACTCAAATCACTATGCAGATTCATGGATTCTGGATTTTACATCGGTTTGCTTCAACAACGTTTACAGTGCTGAGTGGACTCTACAGTGTCCAGTGTCCACGAGTCCACTCTGAGGCTGCAGCCCATGGGCCTTATAGGAGTTAGAAGTTAGACGTACCGTTACAACTTAACATCCAACTGGTTGACTACTATACATGTATTATTTATCAAAACGTTCTGTAATAAAATATACAACATCGTTGCTGCCATGAAAAAATAAAAAATATTATACATACTTAGGCTATAGCTGAAAAACTATTTTTCACTTCTTGTTAGTTGTTGACACTTCATATATTCTGTTAAGAAATTGTTGGTCAATTTATCAACAGTGCCACAGTCGACTCGATGTATAGTTATGTTAGGAAAATCATATCCACCAACCTTAAATCAAACTTAGTTTTTAGCTTTCTTTTTAACTGGCTCTTCTCCACCACTCTCTTCACTATCTGTGCCAGCTGCATCAGAGTCAAATTCTTCTGCAACATCAGACTCAGAACCACCTTTGAAATCTTCATCATCACTTGAATCATCATTTGAACCCATGGCAACATCAGAATCGTCATCATCATCACCTTCAGCCATAGCGGATGCTAATATTTGTTTTGATATTTTCTCATCATTCTTAACTCTTATTCCCTTCTCTTTACAGTAACTTTCAATCGGTTCCTGTTCTTCTTTATCAATATTTGAGAAAAGATGTGATCCGCCTCCTCTTAAGTTAACTTCTAAATCAAAAGTTCTTGACGAAGTAACTAATTGACCTGTTCTTGACATTGTAACATTGGAGACTTCTGTGAATGGGATATAAACTGTTGGTTTAGTAACGAAAAGGAAACATCTATCTAATGGATATAAGTAACCTTCTTGTGCTTTCAATGAACATGATATACCAGGAGATAAAATCTTAGATTGGAAATTACCAGGAACAATAACTCTTCGTTCTGATAATCCTTTGAAAACATGACTCATAGCTAAATGAGTTTGAGAATCGTATCTCTTCTTAAGACGATCTTTATACTTCTTTTCAAATTCTTCATCATCAACATTAAGCTCAACTTCAATCTCTTCATCTTTAGCAAACTGTAACGTTAAGAACGGATATCTGGTTTGACCTTGTCTTAAAGGCGGATCAATTTGTAGTATAATCAAATGGTGAGTATCATCTGGTTTTGGTAATGAGAATATTCTTTCAATTTGTCTGTACTGAATCTTGTAATCATATGTTTTACCTCTCAATCTCAACGAAGTTGGATACATATCAATATCATAACGACCTCTTGGTGTCAATAATAATATATCCGAGAAAGAAACGATAGCCTCACCAGCAGCTTGTCCAATTTCAGCTCTATCTTTCAATTGTTCATAAAATACATTAGCTGCATTTTGTTCTTCGGTTTCTTCATCTTCTTGATCATTATTATTGTCGTCATCTTTTGGGACAGTTCCTGGAATGTAGAAACGGACCTCAACCAATTCGTCGCCAGCTTTCCCCTTGTCGTCAAGAACGTTCAATTCAACAGCAACTTCATGCTTACCAGTAAGATTTGAGTTACTGATTTGCTTATATGGTATCTCAAAAGAAGGTCTGTTTTGAACTTGGAAGATTAATTCATTTCTAGCCAAATCAGTTTTTCCCCAATTCCATCCCCTTAAACTATGTTCCTTGTGTTCTAATGATGAACCAAACTTTCTTTGCAATTCATTTTTTAATTGGTTGAAATCATCAACATCAAACCCATCCAACATTACTACACCTTGATTCTTAGTATGGACTCTTAACTCGAAACCACGAGCACCACGCGACCAATGGACAGTAGATATTTCTTCTGAGGGTAAAAGAAAAGGTTGGTTTGATTTCGTTGCTGAACCTCCAGCTGGGGCTGCAGTTGCCTTCCAACCAAGACCTGAATCTGCAATTCTCATACGGCCTGAAGCCTTACTTTGATTCAAATATATTTTTTCAAATTCAATATTAGACATTTCCCACTATTTTGGTCGATTTTCTGTTTCTGATCTTTAAATTTATTTGGATTTGAGTATAATTTTACTGAATTGATATTTTGATAGCTTTTCACGTTGATCAATCTGATTTTGATATTTTCAAGATTTTAGAATTAACGCGTCCTGTGAAAGGCGGGTAATCACTAATGAATGGACATTGGAGACTAAAGTGAGCCGCAAAGTAAAGTAACTTGCCACTATTTAGCTAAGGGATTTGTTGAAACATTTTACCTTTTCTCTTTTGAGATTCATGCTTGATTTAACCATGATTCATAGTTGAAACTTGCATCTAGTAAGCTTGCTAACTATATTCTATAGCATTGATTGTATTATTATCGTCTTTACGAGAATTAACATATGACTAATATTGTCCATTTATCTGGATCAGCGAGCTGCGATTCGTGATCATTCATCAGAGAATTTGACAGCCAAATCTCAAGATATACTATGTATATACAGCTAGTCTTTGGGTCAGCCTATGACACCTATATTTACGCATCCTAGCGACTCGCGAGTCTCGAGTAGTACACATGAACAGGATCTTTCTGAAATATTAATACATTTCCTTTAGAAACAACTTGGCACTATCTGACAAGCTAAACAAAATAACAACACACCGTATCAAACATCCCTACTATTTACAACACCAACATAAAAGAAAGTAGCAACAAAAGAGAAAAATCAATTAATTGTTCAAGAAATCTTTATTCTGTAATGTTATACTTCTAGTCATGTTGTTAACCTTATAGATACCAACTAATTGTCTTGCTAACTCAAACATGTTATTACGTAAAGATATGACGATAAATTGAGCATTCTTGGTTCTTTCCTTGATATAGTTAGCAACGATTGAAACATTTCTGAAATCCAAAGCAGCATCGATTTCATCCATAACATAAAGTGGGGTTGGTTTATATCTATGCAATGCAAACACCAAAGCTAATGAACTCAAAGTCTTTTCACCACCGGATAAATTTGAAATGTTTTTCCAACTCTTCTTGGGAGGCATAACACTAAATAATATACCTTCAGAGAACGGATCCAAACTATCAACTAGCTCTAATTCGGCGTTACCACCCATTGTAATCATTTGATACATCTCTTTCAATGATGAAGAGATAGTATTGAATCCTTCCATGAATTCATCTAGTCTTCTGCGTTTCAACTCCTCGCAAGACTTTTTAACTCTATCACGTTCTTCAACAGAATCATTCAAGTCTTTCTTACGCGTTTCATACTCACGTCTTCTGTTACTGTATTCCTCGAGAACTTCAATGTCCACCTTGACATCCCTCATATAGGCTTCAATTTCATCAATTTCTGCTTCAACTTTTTCCATATCAATTTCATCCAATTCATCTGGAGTTAGTTCTTCAATTGTTCCAGTATATTTGGCTTTCTCTTCTTCATCTAACCAATCAAGAGAAGACGTAACGTCACGGACCTCTAAAGACTGAATAGCAGCTTCGTATTCTTTGATACTCTTCTTTGCTTTGTTAACAATTGATTCATGTCTCTCAATGTCATTCTCGATTTCAATTTCAGCTGATTTCAATTGTTTGATTTTTTCTTCCTTCTCCGACAATTCACTTTTAACAGTCTCGGATTCTGTTACGAGCTCTTCCTTTTCACTGGTAATCTCTCCTAATTCTGTTTCAATTTGAACCAAAAGATCATCATTTGAACTCACGGAGCGATTTATTGTTTCCAATTCTGAGTCAGCAGATTCAATTTCTTGTTCACTTTCCTTGATACTTTTAGTGAAACGTTTGATATCATTTTCATACTTCCGTATAGTCAGCTTATCATTCTTTGTTCTTGCGTTGATGATCTCAATCTTTTGATTGATACTATCAACTTTTGATTTCTGCATTCTTAATTCAACACCACCCGCATCCATGATTTTTTCTTGTAATTGATCAATCTTAGCTTTCAATTCTTTGGTTTGCAGTTTAAGCTTATCATTGTCTCGAATTAATCTTTCATATTCATTCTTAGCTGCAACTATATCTTCATCATTGGAACTCAATCCCTCTTGTTCTTTCGTCAATATCTCAACATTAGCCCGGGCATCCTTCATTTCTTGTTCCAATGATTCAATCTCAAGTTTGATCTTCGATATCTGTAATTCAATCTCTGGCTTACGATCTTTCAAATCACGCAAAGCACGATCCATTTCACGATACGTATTTTGAGCAAATTCATATTTTGCTTCTTTTTCTTCCAACTCTTTTTTCAACTCTGCAACCTCTTCCTCAGAAAATTCAGATACGCTTGAAGACTTCATACCACCTTTGGCAACATAGTTACCACCACCTGATAAAGTACCAGATTTGTCGATCAATTTACCATCAAGAGTAACAACCCTCCATCTTCTTTGACCATATGCAACACTGTTTGCTTCTTTCAAGTTACTGGCAACTAGAGTATCTTGTAATCTACTGTAAAATGCCGGTAAGAATCTTTCGTTCTTAGGGTTAACCAAATCAAATAATCTTGGAACATTATTTGGAGTTTGGATACGATTCAAATTGAAATTTCTCAATTTCGTCAAGCAAATAAAGTTTGCATAACCTGAATTACTCTTTCTAAGATATTCAATACATTGTTGTGCAACTTCAACAGTTTCGACAACCATATCATTCAATGCGGGACAAGCAGTTGATATAGCAATATCATATTTATCGTCAATGACACCTAAATCACCTAATCGTCCATGGAATCCACTGATTCTACCAGACTGTTGTAATCTCATCAATCCTGATAATATCTTATTTTGATTCTGAGCACTTGATAACGAATTTGAAGATTCAAAAACTTTCTGTCTAAGATTAGATAAATGGGATTTCATATCATTCAATCTTTCTTCTGCATTTTTACATTCTTCGATACCCAAATCAATTTGATTATTGCCATGCGCTTGCTCTCTTTTCAAATTAATCAACGTTTTTTCCTTTATTTTACCTGATGATATAATTTCCTCAATTCTCAATTGTGAATTTTCCAACTCTGCTTCAATTTTTGTTCTCTTTTCAACCAACATTTCAATCGTACTTTGAGAGATTTGAATTTGTGATTTTTTAGCTTCTAATTTGTCATTCCAAGGTTGTAATTCCATTTGATGAACCTCGATCTGTTTTGTAAATTCAGATGTCTTATCAGTTAATTTGTGTCTTATTTCTTCTAATGTATTCTTCTCAATGGATAAATTACTTAATAACTCACTTAGCTCAGTTTTGAAACCGGAATTTTCATCATTTATAATATTCAATTTCGATTCTGTCTCATTGAGAGATCTCTTGGAATTATGCAAAGTTTTTTCAGATTTTTTCTTCTTATTATCAAGATTTTTAATTTTCTCTTCAATTGAAACTTTCTCTTTGTCAATAGCCTTCTGTTGTTTAGTTAATGCCTTAATTTTGGTATTTATTGACTCAATGGTATTATTCAACTTCTCTGATGTTTTTTTCAACTCCTTTATTTCATCTCTGAATGAATTAGTATCTGTACTTTGTTGCAGCAATTTCAATTTCAAGTCATCTACAATTTTAGCATTCGATTCAAGAACAACTTTATCATTTAGTATGTTCGATTGATATGAGATCGACTGTTTATTAATCAATTTTTTTTCCATTTCCAAAAACTTAAGAGTGTCATCTTTTTTCTCTTCCAATGAATTCTTGTCTTTTTCAACTAATTCGAATCTATTTTCTTTCTCCAAGCAAATCTCATTCAATTCATCAATTCTTTTAAGGTCAGCTTCAATCAAAGATTTATAATTAGTCGTGCCAATTATATCCTCTAAATATTCTAGCAACCCATCATCGTTCTCCTTCTCAGCTTTTGCTTTCATTTGGGCAATACTTTCAACTTCACCTTGTAAAATTAGAAACCTTTTATGATCTAAATCAATTCCTTTATTCTTTAACAAGGTTGTGACTTCTGTATAACTACTTGTCTTGCCATTTATGAAGTATTGCGAAGAGTTATTTCTGAATGCCTTTCTGCTAATAACCAAGTCACTATTAGGGACGATATCAGCGTTTTCATCAGAAGTATCAATAACATGAAGGAAGTGAATATCAACGGAACAGAATTCAAGAGCTTTCAGACCTTGCGAATTATGAATCAATTCACTCAATTTACCTTGTCTCATTTTATTGGCTCTGAACCCGAACACAAACAACATAGAGTCAATGACATTGGATTTACCACTACCGTTAGGACCAACAACCGCAGAAAATGAATTATGGAAGGGTCCTATAACTTGCTCACCAGCATAAGATTTGAAATTAGTCAAAACTAATTTGTCAATGACTAACCTCGGTAATGCTTCCTTTTCCTTTTCCTTTTCCTTCTCTTTTTCTTCCGGCTTAAGTTTTGATTTCATCTGAGATTCGATTGATAACACCTCTAATTTATTTGATTCTTGAGACTCGCTTATTTTTATCGCTTGTTCCAGAGTATTTGGCAATTCGGGGCCATCAGCGATATCTTTGTCCATCAAATCATCTTCCTTAATCTTTTGAGAATCATTTACATCATGTGAAGTGGCATCTTTCAAATCTTCTTCTGAAATAGATGTATTGTGAAGATTATCACTTTCTAATTTATCTCCTAATTCTAATCCTTTTTCCGATGATGAATCTGATTCTTTTCCTGGATCTTCCACTGGGTCTTCTTCAAAAAGATCAGGTATATCCTCCTTGATCAGTTCATCGCCAATGTCATTATCAAGGATATCTTGATCTTGGGAGATATCATCATTTGATATATCAATTTGCTTTTTGAGTTTTGATGTCCTTGCTTGAGGCTTGATAATTTCAGATTCGTCACCTTCCTGTTGTTCCAGTTCATATCCCTCATCATCCTCATCCCCTTCGATGATACTTTCAAATTGTTCATCATCATTTTCTTCAGATTCACTCGGTTGATTCAAACTGACATTTGGCGAGCTGTAATTAGATTCATCTTCCGAATCCTGAATCGCTCTCTTCTTGCCTCTAGCCCATTTGACAGGGGAAACCATAGCTAATACTCTCTGGCAATTGAATTGATCTCAAACAAACAATTTCTTCACCTAAAAAAAACAAAAAATGATCAATGTAAATCAACATTCAGTTTTAATGTAAACAAACATCGCGATAAAAAAATTACGCGCCCAGTAATCTATCTGATTGAAAATATGTGATTACCCTACTAAAGATCCAATAGATTATCAAAAAAAAATTAAATGTCTCCCGGGGGTGAGTCGAACACCCGATCTCAAGATATCTTTGAGGAAATCTCAATACATTACAGTCTCGCGCCTTAGCCAGCTTGGCCACCGGGAGATTGAGAAAAACCCACTCATGGTCAATTAAATATGGGATGATCTAGCACGCATGACCGAATATATATTAATTTTTAATCTTATAAATTTACGCGCGTAGAGTCGATATCTGCAAATAAATTTCATAAATATTCTCAGTATATTCTCAGTAATTTTGAGAATATAAGTATTACTGATCTAAGATCTTGATTCTTACGTACGTAGGGAATATTCAATATTTCATCTTCAACAAAAGCTTTATATTAGTGGAAGATAATTTCCAATTTAAACAGCAAATCGTTTGCCGAAAATAAATTTGGAATTACTCAGTGTAGGATCTGTATTTTAGAAAGCGCTCAAGTCAAAAGTGTATATACTATATAAGTTAATGGAAGATTCTAAGATCTAGAGCATGGGTGGACAATGAGTTCCATCGATGGTGCAAGTATATATACGTATAGTATGACTTCACATACAAACAATTTCCACACCATTATTCTGGTTTTCTTCATACAATAATGCCATCATTCACGGTTAGTTGTGATTACTATTGTTGATGCTAAACTAGACACTCAATTTGTGAAGTTTGAAGTTTGAACTGTAGCAAGTATCTTGGACATTCCAACTTTAATTTTATTGAATTGTGTTCTTCATATATAAAGGTAACTTATAGGTGGAGACTGAAAAATGCGTCACCGGTATTAACAATTAGCACTCATGATTCATGAACTTTGTCAAATTGAAATTTCGATTTTCATCAAATAGTAAACAAATGACCTGATCTTAGTTGCAAAATTATAGTGAAATAGACTAATTGTTGATAAGATACGACTGTTAAATATTTATTCTTGACAGATTGAGCCATAGTTGTTTCTGTGATCTGAGCAAAGTTTAATTCACTCACCATTTGGATTCGTAATTGCGAATATGGAATAGAATCGGCGAATTATATAACGAAAATCACAGTTTGGTAATCACACCGAATAGTTAAGTGATGGTAAATCTGTGTTAAAGATCTCGTTTCCAAGATGAAACAGTGAATATTCACAATTTTAAGTCAGAATTCCCTGGAGATTGAATGACTGGGCAGTTTTAACTTTGCAGTATGCGAGATATTCTGGATGAGTCAGTTGGGTTTCCCTGAAAGGCGCGATGAGATGATTCTCCAGATCACATAACCACCAGAGAAGATTTGTGTCATATTAACCACCACAGTTATTTAATATTGTATAAATATAAACAAAATTCTTCTTATCATATTTTATCATTATTATCAATATCAAATATCCTTTCAATTATATTATCAATTGTTCTATCAATCATAATATATAATAAATCAATTAGCAAATATCAAAACTCAATATCAATATCAATTATAATGTGTTTCCAAGATTACTGTGTCGTTGATGGTAAACCATGTGATTCCAACTCAATATACTGTTCAGAAGAATGTAAAAAAATAGATTTATATCTTAATGAATTAAGATCAACTACCACAACTACATTGAGCAAAGACTACTTATACAACATAAATATAGACTCAAAAGAAAATAATTTGATAAATAATAATCAATCAATAACAAAGAATTACAGGAAATGGTTATCTAGTAATTGACCATTATTATTGTCATTAATTCGTGATGTTACTTATGATTTTTATGATCTGGTCTGGTCTGGTTTGCTGTTTGCTTATGATTTGTTTCTGTTTGTTGTTTTTGGGTTTATATTTATTAATTTTAATGGGTTTATTTATTAATTAGTAGACTTTTTTTTCATCTTTTCCATATATATCCCAGACTGATATGATTTCCCCATTTGGTCAAGTGCATGTCTAGTTCGATGTTGATGATGCACAGTTAGTTGTCCGACCTCAGAATAATACTACATCGGGAAAAACTTCAATGTTGCTGGTCGGATTCGGGAGCAGCCGCGGGGCCTTGTTGAAAATTTTAGTCTCTCTAATATGATATATCTAAGAGAGAAAGAAGTGACAGAACTTGGAACAGAGTGAGAGATAGGAAAAGGGAAAGGAAAGCAGCTTAGGAGCTGTTGATGCTCAAAGTTCTTCTAAGCTTATAGGTATTAGATATTCCATGGCCATTAGCTTATGGAGACAGCTCGAGCGGCGAGCCAAACTAAGAATGTCTCTTCTTAACGGGCAAAACAAATTTTGTGCATCAAAGAGTCAAGAGTCAAGACTATTTCAGCCGTTCATTTGCGCAGCCTGAAGTAAATTCACTTGTTTAATGAACGTCTATCACAAAAGACTCACTATCAGCAATGAGCAGGATTCTTTTCCTGCTATATCGCAGACTTGTATTCTTCTAGTCAAGTTTATTAGTACCTTTGTCAATCTTAGCTACAGCTCATAACTTATAAGTGGCAACTGCCAACGGTGGTCTATCAAGTTTCAACAGATCCGCTAATGTTAATCATATTCATATTCGATTCCTTATCGAATCGAACCGCTTGCAGTCTGCAGATCATGTACTAGTACCCTTTATATGAGCGGCAAAAAAATATACGTCGACATCTCTCGATAACCATAAATTTTTTCCATATATACATATAATTAATGTTCAGTCCCCAATGCCTAATTATTATTGAATAATAATTTCATAAGCAAGCTATCAGCTTTACAAGTTGATGCAGTCGATTTAACAAAGCTGTTTCAACCCATTATTCATTAAGAGTCTAAGACTATAAAATATAATGTCATTTGTCAAAGATGAAGAAATCATAATAGAAAATCAATCTACAAATGAAATCGTTGACATAGAAAATATTACGTCCATCAATGGGAATTCCCAAACACAACCTACGAACAAGAACTTTTTGGATAAAATCGGTTTGAAATTCAACGCTGAAATCAGAGGTATAGAAAGAGTTCCTGAGGATGAAAGAGTCGATACTAGTTTAATATCGCCTTTGACTATGTTTCTCAGTCCTAATATGTCTATTGCAGCCATAGGTACAGGAGCATTGGGGCCAGCTTTATACGGTTTAGATTTCTGGACCTGTGTTATAATATCAATTTTGTTCTCCATAATAGGTGCATTACCGGTTGGTTACTATACAGTCTTCGGAATGAAGTTTGGATTAAGACAACAAGTCTTATCAAGATACTTAACTGGGAATATTCCAGCTAGAGTCTTCGCATTATTAAACGTTATCAGCTGTATTGGTTGGAATGCTATTAATTCTATCGGTGCTGTTGAGTTGCTTTGTGCTGTGGGGCCATTGCCCCCATGGGCTGGTTGTCTCATCATTGTGATTATCACTTCAATCATTGCATTATTTGGGTATAAAGTTATCCACATTTACGAAAAGTACTCCTGGATTCCAAGTCTTTTCGTATGTCTAGTTATAATAGCTAGATTATCAATATCAAAAGATTTCCAAATCACCAAGATGGGAACCGGTAAGACTGAAATTGGTAATATATTATCTTTTATATCAGTTGTCTTTGGTTTTGTTGCTGGTTGGGTTCCAAGTGCTGCAGATTATTCTGTTTACATGCCTTCAAATACAAAGTCTTGGAAAGTATTCATGGCTATGAGTTGTGGTTTGATTTTCCCAAGTATCTTTACATTAATATTGGGTGCTGCTATGGCTACTGGTGTAAACACTAACCCGAGGTGGTCAGAGTTGTATAATGAAAACTCTATTGGTGGCTTAACTTACGGTATCTTGGTTGAGGACTCATTACACGGATTTGGGAAGTTTTGTTGTGTCTTGTTAGGATTGTCTTCCATAGCAAACAATTTACCTGGATCATATTCATTATCATTATCAACTCAAGCAATTTGGTCGCAATTAGCAAGATTCCCAAGGTTAGGTTGGTGTGTTCTAGGAAATTTTTTAACATTAGCTATTTCAATTCCTGCTTACTATGTTTTTTCTTCAGCAATGACAAATTTCTTGAGTATTATTGGATACAATGTTTCCATATATTTAGGTATATCTTTATCAGAGCATCTTGTCACAAGAAGATGTAAATTTGATAACTATGATGTTTCAAGTTACAATTCAAGTTGGAGAGAATTACCTATTGGGGTTGCTGGGAGCGCCGCTTTTATTGTTGGCTGGGTGTGTGCTGTATTGGGGATGGACCAAACGTGGTTTAATGGGGTTATCTCTAGACATATAGGTGAATATGGGGGTGATATTGCATGGGAATTGTGTATTTTTGCTACATTCATTACTTATATGATTATTCGTCCTTTTGAATTGAAATATTGTGGTCGCTAAAATTATTATTAAATTTTAACAATACGTATTTATCTAGTTGATCATTGATTCGTGTTTGAGAGCGCTGTTTCCAATTAATGTCAAATGATGCGTTCAACTTGTTATACTTACTCTCAGTACTTAGTACTTACGTCTATTGCGCACATGCAGTTATATATTCTCTACGGGCAGCTCTTATATTAAATAATTTATAATTAGTAATTACGGATATCTGATATCGCATATCATGTCGATCGTATTTGAAGGTTCAAACAATAATGATCATGAGCATGATTGAGCCGATCGAAATTTTGCAGTGCAACTAATTGCAAAAGCTGATATCAAAAAATAATTCTAGAAATAAATTAATTATGTGTTTAAAATAAACAAAAATAAAATATTTGAAAACGTTGAAAGTTAAACTTGAATCAGTTCGCTGTGCGGCTTAATAAGCTTTTGGATAAAGCTGCAAATTGAAATGAGATCAATGATTTGAATTTATTGAAGAATGAAACGGATAATCTGCTAAAAATATATCTAAATAGGAAAGACAGGAGTCTGATGATTCATCAAGGCCGTATGCTCGCTTTACTACAGATTCCCGTCAGGTGTTGAAGCTTGAAAGTACATTCCGAATTATGTTGTTTTGTTATCATGTTACGGATATCGCATTAATTTCAAATGAGATTATCAGAAACAAATGTTCAATTAGCTATAAGTTATGACTGTTGCAACACAATACTTTTACTCAACTGTTTGAATGGGCGCGTTAAGCTGTCTGTTTCAACTTTCAACTTTCGTCAGTGGTTCGCACTTACAGAAAATCTACATATCGTGGAATAATTGAAAGCTTGGCTGAATTACCAGATGATATCATTTCAGAAATAATGGAATGCTATGTGGATAAGCTTGTAATTAACTAAATAACAAGATCTGGTTGCGAAATAATTCAAAATTCGAGAGAGTTTCCAGAAATCCGACCAAGATAACGATAGTCTTACTTTTCTCATAGTTATTTCCACTTATAACATTCAAGTTTACTCTTAAAATTAAAATTCAGAGTTAGGGTCCAAGTTTAAAGTGGTTGCAAAACTTTATGAGAGATTGAAAATATCTAAAATATTTATCTACTTTGCAAACAAACTACTTCCTAATTTAATTAAAGACAATAATTATCAACTTAATCATGAATGGATTTAAATCTCAAATGTACTAGCAAATATATTGAATATATATTCATGTAGTTTATTTTTATAGCACGACGCCGGCCATGACTGACCACTAATATAAGTAGACAAAAAAAACCGGTCTGCAATTAATCAAACAGTCAGATTAAAACCACAAAAGCTTCAACCCTCAGGCACGTCTTTATAGGTGAGCCTTGCGCAATGGATCGACTTATAGTTTTATAATATAAAATATATTGTATAATGATCAATATTATATATGTATATATATTGCATGCGCACAGAATAATATTTATAATAATATAATTAGAATATATATATATATAATACTAGCTAAGGCAAGCCGATTAAATCATTATATGATGGACATGCTTCATCGATAGTAAATGGATTTAACAATCAAATTACTATAATAGAGCTGGTGGATTATGACATGACTTACGTACTGTATATCTCGAGCTTTAGTAATGTTCATTTAAAGCAGTGAGTATATTGGATATTTAACCAGCTATAAGATTGATTGAGTATGAAGAGACTGATTATAGAGTAGAATATAATTGTGTCAGATGGCCTCCTGTTGACCTATGGTGCCGATAGTATGGCATTGAATTAATGTTTCCTCCATATTGTAATATTGTAATATATATAGTAGAAAGCACCCAGAAAATGGTACAAGGCTTGAACTATCCTATTCTAACTTGAAGCTGATAATTTAGTAGAGTGTTGATCATTTAAACCCATGAATATATCGAGCTGTAATATCATCAGCTATAGGGTTTGTGGGAACACTGAGAGGCATCATCAATTATATGACATTGGGAGCTTCTGTATATATGAATCGATCATAGTTCAATTTTCAAGCATATTTCAATTAAATTTGCAACCATTTTAATGCAATTGCTTTTCATATAATTGATCAGCTAACTAGTGGTAACTTGGATTGAATGTCGACAACTTATACTGACTAAACTGCAGAGCATGATCTAGAATATTTAAACCTCATAGAACACATATCATGGTAGTAGCTAGGTATGGTAGGATCTAGCCATTGACAAGTCTCTCGGGAATCGGAACGGAGGATGACATCTGATGTTGGAAATAGCTATTGAGGTTCGGGACATGAGGTGTCCGAAAGTTTCTAGATCCCAAAATATATTTGGAAGTCTGTGCTTAAAGAATCAGAATTGAGCCTGTTGTCTGTCACTATATTACACAGGGAAATTGGGATAAAGATTCAGAATGGCCAGAAGATGGTGTCTGTCTCTAGGTTGCCGTGCAGAGTAAATGTGGCTGATCAAGGAGATCATGCTTGAATTTTTATTGAAGTGATATTTAAAATATAATGGTAATTCTATTGAGAGTGAGTTTGATCAGGAAGATATGCAGAGAGTACAGGCTCATATACTTTTGGCGAGGTTACAATATTTAAAGTTGACATATATATATAGTTTTTATAATTAGTTGAAATCAAGTGGAAGCAGTTTGAATCGAGGCTGCAGAAATATGAATTAAGATGTAATTCGATTCGATGATTTGATCACAGGAAATGAGTGAACTCTCTTGTAAACGTCTTTGACTCACGATATAAGTAACTCGAGATGATGGTCAGTACATGCAACAGTATAGAACCCATATTACATTGTATGGCGAAGGAAATAAGGTCTGACAATGAAGATGGATAAGTAGATTATCTTCCATCAATCAGCATATCTAAGAATCAACAAATGTTTATACTTGCTTAAAGTTTATATATGATCTTCAGTCAAACTATATTTGCAACCATATTAACTTTGAGTCTAACTGTGACCAATAACTTTCAGCCGAATTTATTATAGTTAAATGATATAAGCTGTAAAAAGTTGAAATATCAAGTTACATTTGTCGGCTCTTCCCTCGGGAAAACCGAGACTTACTTTAACTTCAGATAGTTTTAAGTTTTGACCCTCAAATCTTGGCCATGAGTATGCACCCGGGATATTTATCATTGGATGAACTTGATCTTTAGTTGTTTGTAGTAACTTGCAAATTCAAGAGCCAAGAACCGAACTATACAGTATACTATGAGAGATACCATATGGGGAAAGGCAACACCAAGATACATTGAGTGAGATATTGATATTAGAGTGGAGCGAGACCGGCCAAATAGACCTGCGTCGCTCATGCGTACTGAAACTTTAAATTGTGAACAAAAAATAGCTGCAAACAGGACAAAATGAAGACTGGAAAACGGCCAAATTTGATTTTCAAAAAAAGAAGAAATCTTTGAAATAGCTGAAATATAGTGGAAACACATATGGGAGTCTTGTGATTTAAGAAGAAAAGGCCAAAGTGGAATGCGAATTTGAAAAAAACTACATATTGTACATATAAAATAGCACGAAAATTGAGCTCAGATTTACTCATTATCAAATATTTACGCAATTAAAAATTGGTTTGTTAGAGGCTATCATGTCGGTGATTGAATGTACATGAGATCGTGATAGATAATTCGCATGATAGAATATTCAGTTATTAAAAAAATCTTGCATAATGTTTTTATGCGGACTCAAGCCGGAATCTATATATATAGATAGGATATTATATTATACTGCAAGAAATTGGCCATGGGATGCCCCAACGTAGTAGTATCGAGAGTCAGTAGCTGTTTAATTATAACAATATAATTATATAGCATGGATCCAGAGTTTACCTCACAACAAACTGTTCTTTTACGTGATCCTCAAATCAATATTGCTTATAATCAATACCGTAAAATTTTACATATTACAGGCATGGACGCTTGTGTGTAGACGTGTGTTCATTGTGCTTGAGTTGTTATTCGAAGAATGTGATTGTTTATTTACAATTAGAACACAGAGCAGATGTAAAACTGAGATGTTGCAAAAACATTCAAAGAGCGGACAAAACCGGTAGTGTTTCCGAGAATACTAACTTGAATTCATAACTTTCCCCATCCATTTTTGCTCAACTTCTAAGTTTGCGAGCCAAAGTTATTCGTAATAGTTGGCCTAAAAGTTAAAGTGGCTGCAAAATGTTCATCTCGACAATATTGATGTTGTCCAGTTCGATTTTATTAAGTGTGGTTGCAAACTATTTAGATAGAATCATAGGCACATTGACGCAAAAACGAAAGATATATGGGGTTCAATCAGTTCGTGATATTGAGTTTCCAACATGGACTGCAAAGGTAAGATACCTATGAATTTCTGGATTCCTAGAATTTATTTCAGAGTCTCTTAAAAGAGTAACTACAAGTTTTCTAATCATACAAAATATCGCCTTGATCCCCTCCCCCGGGCATTAAGGCTTAGCTAGTATATTTATTATAATATCTTATATTAATATTTTAATATTTAATATATATATAAATTAATTATATGTAATATTTCTAAATTATACAGTTCAAATTAATATTAAAATCACTAGTTCAAATTAATATTATAAAATCACTCGCGATTCGCGAAGACCGTGCCGGAGTTTGGTGGAAACGGTCCGTTGATTATCTACTAAATTCTAATCTACGGTATACCACGTGAGCTGTCGATTGCACAGCTCAAATAAATTGCAGATGCCCACTATAGAATTCAAAGC
Organism: Cephaloascus albidus; assembly: GCA_030575015.1. Lineage (NCBI taxonomy): Eukaryota > Fungi > Ascomycota > Pichiomycetes > Serinales > Cephaloascaceae > Cephaloascus > Cephaloascus albidus. Next base: position 35,407 of record JAJMGN010000283.1, read on the forward strand.
TACACAGATAAAAGATATCAGGATTCAGATGACAGAACATGGATAGTAGAATACCCGTGCGCTGATTAAGTTGCAAATTGCAATCAACCAAGGTCTCACCGTCTTTGGATAAGTTCAACAAGGCTCAAGAGTCAAGCACATTTCTTCCAAACTTCACAATGGATGGTCACGACTCATGTGGCATTAATGGTTAGTCAACCGAGATCTCATGAGATGAGGCTCCAATCATCAACGAAGAACCACTTAATTTCTGGTTCACGAATCAGGATAAGTTATATAAATGTTGATCAAGGTTGTAACTTGTTTAATATTTTGGGCCCTTTTTTCCATCACAGATAAGAGATAACTATTACTGCCTGCCAGTATTCAGAATAATATAAATGATATCCATCTGCACTCTCGTCAAGATTGGATTTACAATGGTGAATCGGTGAATCAGATACTCCAAATTTCCAAATTTGTCTATAAGCCACACCAATTCATATAGAGGTTCACCGTTCAATTGATTTTCAGATCATAGTTACATACATTCTCACTTCTAGAATCATTATATAATTTAATCCATTCAAGATGGAGCTTAAAAGTGAACAGATAAGTACACTGGTGGCTCACATCACTGATATAGAAGAGAATGATGAAACAGAGTTAGAAAGAGGTTTGAAACCTATGCACACATCCATGATAGCCATCGCTGGTGCCATAGGATCAGGATTAATCATTGGTACTTCAACAGCTTTGAAAAGAGGTGGCCCTATCAGTCTATTCCTCGGTTATTTATTCACTGGGTCTCTATTAGCGATGGTTTTGGTATCTCTTGGTGAAATGGCTGCGTTTTCCCCTTCTGATAAAGGCTTTGCGGGATATGGTAGAAAATATGTAAGTTCTACTTTTGGATTTGTCTTCGCTATTAATTATTTCATCAAATATTTGATTGTGTTTGCGGCCAATTTGACAGCTTTAGGTTTGATTATTCAATATTGGAGGCCGGATTTGAATGTTGGTATTTGGGTAACTGTATTTTTGGTTGCAGTTTTGATCGTTAATTTCTTCGATGTTAAATATTTTGGTGAAGTTGAGTTTTGGTTTGCATCAACAAAATTGGTTGTCTTGATTATTTGTTTCATCACTTGTCTTGTTATTACTTGTGGGGGAGCACCAGATCATAAGACTATAGGATTTCAATACTGGAGAGAAGAGGGATGTAGAGAGTATCTTACCAAAGGAAGTACAGGAAGATTCCTAGGATTATGGGCCTGTGTTATTCAATCATGTTTCAGTTACATTGGATCAGAAGCTATTGGTATAATTTTTGGTCAAAGCCCAACTAAGTCAATCCCAAAAGCGTCAAAGCAAGTGTTATTCAGAATTGGATTCTTATATATCTTTGGAGTTTTCATGTTAGGTTTAGCTGTTTCGCCAACAAACCATTTATTGGTTAATGCCAAAGGTTCAAACGCTTCTGCTTCACCTTTTGTTATTGCATTCAAAACTGCTGGTATCAAGGTTTTACCTGATTTTATAAACGCCTCGTTGCTTGTTTTCATTGGAAGCGCCGCTAATACTGATATTTATTTATGCTCAAGAACACTCTATGGGTTAGCTAAAGATGATATGGTTCCATTCAAAAGAATTTGGACAAAACTAAACAGATTTGGTGTTCCATATAATAGTTGTCTATTTAGTGCAGTTTTTGGGTTGTTAGCTTATATGAATTGTACCTCGTCAGCATCCACAATTTTTGGTTATTTTTCAAGTGCAGTTACAGTGTTTGGTATCATTAATTGGATTTATATTTGTATTACTTACATTCACTATGATAGAGCTATAAAAGCTCAAAATATTTCCAGAGAAGATATCGTTTTTAGAGCATGGTTCCAACCATATTTGAGTTGGATAGCATTATTTTTCTGCTGTATAATTACATTCTTCAATGGGTATAATGCATTTTTTGATGGGTTTGATTACAAGCAGTTTATAACATGTTATATTGGAGTGATATTCAATATTGGCTTGTTCGTTTGTCATAAGCTTTATAATAAAACGAAGCGTCACAAACCGGAAGAAGTTGATTTGTTTGGGGCTGTCTTGACTCAAAAATAACTCATTATTGATAATTATACATAGTATTATAACATTTTACTTATAGTTTAGAGCACCAGCTAAGAGCTTTACCATTAAATAGAACATATATAGACGTATCTAGATCACTTAGTGTAATTATCCCGATTCCAAGTCTTTTCTAAAGAATTCATACAAGAATTAGTAGAACAATGGAGATATAATTATATATACTTAAATCAAATATTGCTAAATAGCAATCTCATATTATAATTAATGGCCGCGGCTTAATATATTATTAGATAGTTTCATCTGATCACTCCATCACGATTCACTGACGCTAAATGTAGTACGTACTACGTACTACAATTAATAATTCAATATAAGATCGCTATAAGATCCAAAGCGATCTTATACCAACAGTTCATCTTATCAGGGAACCCGGACGTTGATCTGAACTTTGAAGAAAACTTTTTAAGTCCTGAGTCTTGAAGTCAGAAGTTGTAAGTCTCATGTACTAACATGTTCAAGCGTATGACAGTGTGTAGCATCTTATAGCAACTTCCGAATGTTAACAGTGCTGAAAGAGACACTGAAATCTGGTCGCACTTTCGCGTTCCCAGATTGTAGATGTACTTTAGTCTTTACATATGTGGTTCGCGCTTCTGTCGCTGCATCGAACAAAGCTGATTAAGCAACTGTGTTTTCTGGGATCTTGAAGCGCTCAAAGTTGCTTCACCACAACTCCTTTAAATATCTGTGTCGAGATTTCTCCAGATCAGTCTTCCTTCATAACACATTGATATCAATTGTTGTTGCATTTTCTGTGCTGATACTATCAACACAAGCTGCTACTATCTAAGAAGTTCGAAATTGTGCTCCTTGTTCATATTATTAATTTATTTGGTGTTGCATTTCACAATCAGATAGCTATTCAATAGAGGCAAATAGCTGATTTATATAAAGGGAAGGAAATACTGAATTGTTAATCTCAACTACGATTGACTAAGAAAGCCATTCTCACCATTCAAAGAGCATTTTATACAGAATAATGAGCCATAATCATGATATTACTGAACTAACCGCTGAAGAGAAGAGGTTGGAAGAAAACCAGTCAAAAGAAAAATACTGGAAAAGATGGGGCCCTTATCTTGGTGAAAGACAATGGGCCACTGTTCGTGAAGATTACTCATATAGTGGTGATGCCTGGACGGATTTCCCTTTCGAACACTCCCGTTCAAGAGCATATCGTTGGGGTGAAGATGGTCTTGCTGGGGTTTCGGATAATCATCAATTGTTATGTTTGTCATTAGGTCTTTGGAACGAAAACGATGCTATTTTGAAAGAGAAGGCCTTTGGTCTTACTGGTCCACAGGGTAACCATGGAGAAGATGTTAAAGAGCTATACTATTATCTTGATAATACCCCTTCTCATTCTTATATGAAGTATTTATACAAATATCCCCATGGGAAATTCCCTTATGAACAATTGATCGAAGAAAATGCAAAAAGAACTAGGGAAGACCACGAATATGAGCTTACAGATACTGGTATATTGAATGATAATAGTTATTTTGATGTTGTTTTCGAAATGGCCAAAGATGACGATGACCCAGATGAATTATACTTCCGTATTACTGCTTATAACAGAGGCGCATCTCCTGCTCCGTTACATATTATGCCTCATGTTGTTTTCCGTAATACTTGGGCATGGGGTCTTGAATCTGAAGAAGGTAAACCAAAACCTAAATTATTTAAAGAATATGATGATAACAATTACTCTGTTGGTATCGATCACTATAAGCTTGGAAAGAGAAGATTGGTTTTTGCTCCTTCTCCTGGCTGTGTTGAAAATTCTCCTGATGTTGAACCTAAATTATTATTCACTGAGAATGAAACTAATACAAAGAGATTATATGATCAAGAAAATAAACATAGATATGTCAAAGATGCTTTCCATGATTATATAATTGATGAAGATGAATCAGCCGTCAACCCAGATAGTTACGGTACCAAAGCATGTGCTTGGTTTTCATTTGATGAAAATGGAGGAGTTCCAGCTGGCGATTATGTTACGATTCGTTATAAATTAAGCAGTGTTAACGAAAACAAACATACTTTTGAAGAGATTGATGAAATCAAATTTGACGAAGTATTTGCCAGACGTCAAGATGAAGCTGATTTATTTTATTGGAGAATTTCTCCAGTTCCAATCTCTGATGAATTAAGACAGGTTCAACGTCAAGCTTTTGCTGGTTTACTTTGGACAAAACAATTTTACCATTTTATTCAACAGAATTGGTTTAGAGGTGATCCAGCAACGCCTGCTCCACCTGCTAATAGAGCCAATGGAAGAAATAAAGACTGGAAGCATTTATATATCGATGATATCTTATCATTACCAGATAAATGGGAGTATCCATTTTTTGCGGCTTGGGATACAGCTTTCCATTGTATTCCACTTGCTATGATTGACCCAGAATTTGCTAAGAAGCAGCTAGACATGTTAACTAGAGAATGGTATATGCATCCAAATGGTCAAATTCCTGCTTATGAGTGGAATTTCAGCGATGTTAATCCTCCAGTTCATGCTTGGGCTACCTTTAGAATTTTCAAAATTGAAAGAAAGATGTATGGCAAAGAAGATTTGGACTTCTTAGAAAGAGTCTTTCAAAAATTGTTATTAAATTTCACTTGGTGGGTCAATAGAAAAGATGCAGATGGTAATAATCTTTTCGAAGGTGGTTTCTTAGGTTTAGATAACATTGGAATCTTTAACAGATCCGAGCCATTGCCTACAGGAGGTGTTTTGGAACAAGCTGATTCTACTGGTTGGATGGCTTTCTTTTGTCTTCAAATGTTGAATATTGCTTTGGAATTATCAAAAACAAGGCCAGTTTACGAAGACATTGCCTCCAAATTCTTTGAGCATTTCTTACTTATTGCTGATGCCATGACTTTTAAAGATGCTTTACCTGGAGAAACTGAAGCTACTGAGAGATCATTGTGGAATGACGAAGATAAGTTTTATTACGATTCTATCAGTTATGGTGGTCCGCATTCTCAGCAATTATCAGTTAGATCGTTGGTTGGGTTGATCCCGTTATATGCTTCACTTACTTTGGAACCTGACCTATTGAAAAAATACCCATCATTCAACAAAAGATTGAATTGGTTTATCTCGAATAAGAAATCATTTGCTGAACGTAACATTGCTTCAATGGAAACTCGTGGTGTTGGCGAAAGGTTATTATTGGCATTAGTTGATAAGGATAGATTAGTTTCTATCTTGGAAAGAATGTTAGATGAAGATGAATTCTTATCTCCATACGGTATCAGATCATTATCCAAATACCATGAAAATCATCCTTTTGAAATGAACGTCAATGGTGAAGATTATAGTGTCAAATATTTACCAGGCGAGTCAGATTCTGGGTTGTTCGGTGGTAATTCAAATTGGAGAGGGCCTATTTGGTTTCCTACCAATTTCTTATTAGTTGAATCTTTACAGAGATTCTATTTATACTATGGTCCAGATTTGAAAGTTGAATGTCCTAAAGGTTCTGGAGAGTACCTCAATTTGGCTCAAGTTGCACAAGAAATCCAGCACCGTTTGATCCATTTGTTTGTTCCTGATGAAAATGGTGATAGAGCATGTAATGGTGAAAATGACTTAGTTAATAGAGATCCTTTATTCAAAGATTATGTTCCATTCTACGAGTACTTTGACGGTGATACTGGTCGTGGGTTGGGTGCTTCACATCAATGTGGTTGGACTGCATTGGTTGCTAAATGGATTCAAGACAATGGACCAACATGCAGAACTCCCAGAACACCAAGGACTCCAAGACAAGGAAGTATTTCTTCAGCAACTTCTTATTTTGATGAAACCGATGATTTCGATAAGTATTTACCAAAATCAACACCATTCCCAGGAAAATTAATGAGAAGACGTTCAGGAAAATCATTACTTAATTTGACTGTTAATTCGTTAGATTTATCTGAAGATGAACAAGCTACACATAACAGAAATACTTTCAACTCCAGATTTTCAAATTCAGTCAACATCACAGGTGATAGAGTTAAAGATGAGTTAGAAGAATTAACCCCTAAAAACAGCTATGAGGAAGAAGGTGTTCGTGGTAACTTATTAGGCCAGATTCGGTCAGCTTTCAAGAAGTATAAAATCAGAGATCAAGATGATGTGTCAAGTGATGAGCTTGAAACTAAATCTTAGGGATGGTACCGGGAGCTATTCTATCAATCGCTTTCAATTCAATTCTTTGCCATTTTGGTCTGTTTGATGAAATTCAATTTTGAAGGCGCTATATAACTGATAAAAACTACAAAAATATATAATAGTGAGTAAAAGCTGAAAATGTAAGAATTAAAAGTAAACAGTACCAAAAAACAGCAACCCACTGATCATTACCACAAAAACTGATCAAAATAAAAACTATAAGCGTATTCTAATGGAAGATAATTGAATCTTTGAGGAGAAATAAAAGAAAATAAGACAAAGCTGGATAGGCATAAACATTACCAAAACTTACTGGCAATTACCAAGAATATAAGAATAATCAAGACAGCTATTATAGCATAAGTGATGATTTTATTGGTGGCCATTCTTCTCGTCATTGTTCTTAAAGTTCTGATTGATTTATCAACATAAGAATCAGCCTCACCCAAAGTGTTTCTGGAGTTTGATATTTGCTCTCTTTGCCCTCTGAGATCAGTCAAGATATTACCTCCGATAGTTTCAGTTTCTAAAGCGATTCTATGACTATCTCTTAACCTATCACTTGATCTCTCCAATGAGGCATTTGACTTTAATAATTGTTGACGTTGAGAGGAATGTATATCATCCTGAGAGCCAGAATCACCACGATTACCAAATAGTTGGTAGCGGTCTTCCTCATCTAATAATTTTTTCAAATGTTGCTTAGCATTATCAATATCGTTTTTATATGATCTGATTTTAGAGTTATACGAAGCTCTTTCCGAAGAGGATATATTGTGAACTTCTATACTCATTTGATCAATGATTTCCAAACACTCGTCACTGGCTCTTTCCACAGCTTTCAAAGCAATCTTACGCTGTTCTTAGAAATATGTTAGTTCTCTGTTTCTGCTGTCATTTTGGTTGGCTTCTTCTGTCCATACTTACCGCCTTCAAGACCCGATATCTGTGATAATCTTTGTTGTGTTTCCTGATACGAGATTTGGAAATCTGACTCATAGGTGGAAAACAAATCTGACATCTTTGATGAATTGAAGTTATTTGTTTGAAATTCGTTTTTGGTGGTTTCTCTGTTTTTTGCTCTTTTTAATGATTTGGAACGATCAGAAATCAATAAAGGATCCTATTTTCCCACGTGACACTCTCGGTGGAAATATAAGTCCGGACCGAGTCCGTGGTGGGAACCGGTCCCGTGATCACGTGCATGTTTTTCGGGAAAAAATAAAATTATCAAAATTGTTAATCAAAGTGAAATAATAGGACAAATTGGAGCTGAAGACAGAAGCAGATTTCTCAGATTTCTCAGATTTCCACAGGTTCTCTAATTTATTTGAAAAAGAGAGGACACAAAATGCTCAGAAACATATTAGGACGTCAGATTGTGTTACCTTCGAGGTCAATTACTAGATCTTGGACCGGTAACAGAGCCATCTTACCTTCATTGTCTTCAAGCCATGCGTCTGCAAGATTGTTTTCAAATTCTGCTATATCATACCATGGCCACTTACATAAACCAAAACCTGGTGAAGAATTGCACATCACATTCATAAGCAAGGACGGTACTCAAAAAACCTTTGAAGTTGCCGAAGGTGACAATATCTTGGATATAGCTCAGGCTAATGACTTAGATATGGAAGGTGCTTGTGGTGGTTCATGTGCTTGTTCCACCTGTCACATAATCGTTGACCCAGAAAAGTACGATGCCATTCCAGAACCTTCAGATGATGAAAATGATATGCTTGATTTAGCATTTGGTTTGACTGAAACGTGAGTATTTTGGGATCCTTTTATCAGATCAGATTCATCAAATGAGTCTTATCTTTATGTAATGTTTCAAAACAGGAAATTACTAACAAACAATACAGTTCACGTTTAGGCTGTCAAATACTAATGACCAAAGAATTAGATGGAATCAGAGTCGCCTTGCCTGCCATGACCCGTAATTTACAATCAAGAGACTTTTCTTAAATTGTTGAATAACTCAACAACAAAAATAACTTTTTTTTTATTTTTGCTTTTTGTATTGAAGCAAAAGTTGCTTGGTGGGATGGAAGATGCATAGATGTATTCAAATTTCAGAGGTGTGTAGCTAATAATTGAAGCATTTCAATCCTACATAAACGTGGTTGGACCTTGTATATATGATAGATTACCAATTGAAGTGGTTATCAGCTCGTTCTTTTTCAAGTAGCACCATTGTCCCTCTTCTTTCCCCTTGTCTTCAATGTAAACAGCTTTTAAGTTTTAACTACATGATTATAGACACTTTTACGTATCAGAAGACTGCAGAGAGTATTTAATCCTCATATATCCCGATTAGGAAGTCATAAATTGTGTCGCAGGAACGAAGATCGTTCTTTATTTATTTACTTTTGGGTGAAAACTATTAAAACACCAAAAGTTTTACAACTTTAAATTGTTTTATGTCAATTGATTAGGCTTATTGTGCGACCTAACAAGCCTCCAACTACTCGCTGCTACGTGACCCATCTCCTCTCTGTTTGTTGAGCCTTCTCAAACAACTAAGAGCAAAAACTCAACTTCAAAATTCAGACACGAGCTGATTCGTTATCGTGAGATCTGAGTGTTGGAATCGTTTCATAATAAATTATCAAATCAAAACGTGAAAGAAAATCTCCTTCCTTTGGTTCTGGTCTTATAATGTCAAAGATTCCAGTTCCCACATCCAAACTACCAAACACACCATCTCAATCACATCCGCAAAAGAGAAGAATACTAAGTGAAGTTGACGAAAATCAATTACCAGACTGCTTCACAATGACAACAACAAACTTGCCAGCTCCTAGATACACCACAGATTCAATCAAAAAACTAGGGAAGGCCTCCACTACATACAAATCAAATAAGACATCTATCCCTACTCCAACTTTTGATCATATCCAGAAATTGGTAGGTGTATCCCAAAGCTTGAATAACGCTAAGCGATTAAGTGGCCATGGAGTATATGACGATGATACTCTACAAAGGCGTATGCAGAACGTTGAAGATAATTTTTCAAAAGATATTGAGAATAGAATAAGCATCATCACTGACTTGCACAAGAAACTAACCGAGATAACAGAACAATGTGATTTGTTAGAGAATGAGATATTGGATTGCAAAAGATTTCAGAAAAAGTGCCATCATACATTGTCTGATTTAACTATAGAACTAGAGTCAAAAGTTAAAAAGTCAGAGCAAACAGAAGATTTGATATTGAAGAATGTTGGTCATAAAGAACGTTTAATCAATATACAGATTCAAGAACAAAAGAATAGTTTAAATAGAGAGTTTGATAACATGCAACAGGAATTTTCAAAAGAACTAAATACAGCCAAAGTGTATAAAGATGAAAAATCAATAAAAGAACTTGAAGAATTAATCCTTACTGAGGAAACCATGAAGAAAAGCTTGGATGAGATAAAATCAGAAAGAACAGAACAAGCGAATGCAGAGTCCAAAACTTTAGAGAACGAGAGAAAGAAATTCCAATCAAAACAGGAAGATGCGATTCAAGAATTGAATCATTCATATCATATAAATAAACAACGTTTGGATGAAGTTACCACCACATTAACCCAATTGAATGATGAATTAAAACAAAAGTTGAAAAATAATAGTAATATTAATCAAAATATAATAGATCTTGTTGACTCAAAGAACAATTTTGATACGATCACAACAAATTTAAATCTCAAGATATCCAATTTACAAGATGAATCTGACGCAATGACTAGAAAGATAAAAGAATGGCAAACGAAACAGAAAACTGTGAATTCTATGAATGATGAAACAAGAGAGAAATTACATAAGGAAAGAAAGTTAAGAAGGATTATTGAAAACGCTATAATGGACTACTCAGGGAAATTAAGAGTTTTCGTAATGTTGAATAAAGAAGGTCAGTTGAATATTCCATACGAGATATCTACAGAAGCGGATGAAACTTGTCAGCTTTCAATCTCTGATAATATTTTCAAATTTAATAAAGTCTTTGATATTGATTATCCTCATGATGAGGTTTATCAGGATTATTCGCCAGTTGTTGAAAACACAATCACGGGATCTAATTCCTCAGTGATATATTCAGGTAACATAACAGTATCTAGTTCGTTTGTGTTAGAGTCCATTTTATTGAACTTATTGAATATGAAGAAAAAATCACAAAAATTCAAAACAAAAGGTTGGGAGTTTAAATATTCCCTTAAAAGTATAATATTTGAAGAAGATAAAATCTATGATGTGTTGGGAAGTAGAGAGATTGAAAACTTTCATCCCGGAAAGAAATTAAATATTAACTGCATGGATTATGGATTAAAAGAAATCAATGATCCAAAAGCCTTAGAAGCAATATTATCGCCTGAAGATAGTTCCCCAATGTTGATATTAGCTGTGGATGCAGAAAATAAAAGAAACGGTAAGTCTTTCAAATCAAATGCTGTTTATTTGAATTTAACACAATTAGACACAACAATACAGTTGAAATTATTGGAATCAGCAATCAATCAATTAGCATCTTTCAATATCGCTCATGAACTCTCGCCAATGGAAATGATGGTAAAATTTTGCTATCAAAGTACCAAAAGTTTGAATTTGTTTAATTTAGCTATTGATAAAGATAGCAGTGTAGATTTTTTGAAAGCAGGTGAAATTATAAATTGTATAAATTCATGCTACAAGAAGAAGTAAATTATGGTGCTTTGGTCTGGAGGTTTTGTATGAAATAGTTAATGTACTTGCAATAATATTATATCATAATGAAGAACATATTGTATTTTCTACGGAAATAATAAATTGGATAACATCAATTTAAATATAATACAAACTTTTATCAGACATACCCTCGAAACATGGGAAAATCAAGCAGAATATTGCAAAATGGTCAATGTCTTGAATTAAATATTTAGATCTGTGATTAAGTAGACTGCAAGAATTGAATTTGTGTGTGGATATGATGGACTATAATCTCAACTATTGGTTAAAATATCATGTAATAAGTATTTTAAGTCATCCGGAGTACCAAAATTTTCCTCTTTAACTGCTGAGCCATCCAGCTCTTCCGGACCCTGGATATCAGGTAATAATTCGATCTTTTCTGGTAAGACATAATCATACGCTTTGCTCAAATCATCATTTTTGAGCATGACGTTCGCCAATCTCAAGCTAGGACCGCCAGGCTCCACTAAATGAGGGAAAACATCAAGTGTATTATACATATCTTCAGCTGTGATTGTAACTTTTCTTCTCTTTTTTGCGGGCTCCTCATTCAATATTTCCTCAATAAATAAATCATTATTATCATATTTATTCTTCCTGTATCTTGTAACATCTATGGCACTTTCAACTATGTTTTTCAAATGAGTTTCTAGTCCTAGTTGCAAAATGTCTATTATTTCCGGCTTCAATGCTCCTATCAAACCATGTTCTCTCATTATCATCAATACTCTAGCGCTCAATGTATCGGTATCTGGTAATTCAAAACTCTCCGTGGATAAAGGTGCTTGTATACCACAAATAATATCCTGTTGCCATTGCGCTGAGTGATTGGTCTGTGTTTGGTTCTGTGATTTATCATTTACATATGGTATCTTTGGTAGCATAGCTTGTCTAGTCAACACTATTGAGGCATTCACCATACCTTTCTTACCACTTTCCCTCGTGATATTCTTGATACGTTTTCTTTCCCTCACGGGCAATCCCATTATATTTTGCTTGAATCTTTCATATTGACTTGATTTGACGCTTTTATTTTTGTTTGTCTTTTTGTTCCAGAATGATGAAAAATCATTAGACAACTCACCAACATTATCACTATAGGAGTTGACAAGATTGATCAACAATAGTTTGTTATGATATTTTATCAACCCACCTTCTAGTATGGGAGTTATTTCATTTACTAACTCTTTCCTCGATAACTTTCCAACCAAGAATAACGATAATGTTTCTTGATACTTGTCCCAGTTTTTACCCAATTTCTTCTGGAATTCTTTTACTAGGTTTTCCAACTCTAACCTCTTGTTAACTTTATTAGGTGCATTAACGTTGATTGATGTACTGACATTATTATCATTATTATCATTGGTGATTATTGAATTTTGAATAGGCGTATTTGACTTTGACAAAGGTTTTCCATTGAGAGTTGAGCCATTTGCAGAAGTTGCTGTACCGGAAGTTGTAGTTATAGTAGCACCAACCGACGGGGTCATTTTCAGTCAGGATATACGAAATTTGTGCACTTATTTATATTCTGATGTTGAAAGTTTAGTAATTGATGTTGGTACTTGCAGGAATGATTTTTATAAATTTGAAGGAAATTTTCAAATAAAAGCTCAAAGTATATTCCAAGTGACCCAAAAACACCAAAGGAATAAAACTTGAGATTTATTGTAGCAAATTTGGAGTATTATTCAGAAAATTCAACTATTTGTTATCTTAATGGACCGAAAACTGAGTGATGTTCTGAAAGTTATGAATATTGATTGTTTTTTCCTCAAAAAAGTGAATAGATTGAAGCCAGAGAGATATATACCATCAAAATGCAGCTCCTGAAACAAAATCGCACAAAAATTTGATTGATTATCAGCTTTTAAATCCCACAATCACTGTGTTTCACAGTGCTACTTTATTTTTCTCAGAATAGTTATCGAAAGCTGAATTTGTCAGGGCTCAAAACGAATTTTGAAAGATCTTTCTGATCTTTTTGATTGCAAGAAAATTTGATGATTTTGGCGTAAAAATGAACATCTTCTTCGATTGAGATGAGGATAAGTAAATGTGCGCGAGAAAGCAATTGAAAGTTGAAACGCGATGGAGTAAACAGATTTCCTCAGTTGGTACAAAAAATATCAATATTTTGTGACTAACAAATATTTAGGTATGAGCCCTGCCTAACGGACTATCTCACATGCCTCAAGTCAAAGTGCCCTCCTCGTTGGAGTACCTCATTAACTTACTAGACAGCTATTTTAGATGAAGATTTTGGTTACTGGTAACTTTAGTTAGTGTACCGTGTTAAAGTGTTTACTCAGCTGTTTCACGATAATCATGAGAATATTGGTTGCGAGTCATGACCATCGATGTTATATTAGCGGAAGCTACGTATAGGATATGATTATATGAAAGAAAGTATAAATCACGTAATTTTTCATATAGATATATTTAAAGATAACATTACACTATAATGCCCTTCGGCCTTCGGCAGCATAAATGATAAACATCAGTGGATCAATGAGAGCCACCCTCAGTTAACCTAGTAATTGGTACTGAACTGTTTGCAAGTTTAGCCATATTTTCATTTGGATCAGAAGCTCCGGGAATCAAATCAACAATAGAAGGTGCACCACAACCATATAGCAGGACATAATAGTGGTTATGTTCATATACAGTCAATATTTTCCCCAATGAAGGTTGGGACAAGATATTTAGAGCCTGAGAAGTTAAAGGTTCATATTCATATTTGCCTTTAAACTCAACAACAGATTTTGGATGAGGTAATTCAATTTTATTTATATAAAACTCAATGCCACCATGAGCAAAGATTGAAGTTGGTGGTATTAAAGGAACAATATCAGCTTGATGAACGACACGGGTATACCCATTAACATCAGATATATCACCTTCATTCAAAACAAAATCCAAAAATTCATCTGTTTTGAAAACCTTATCTAAATGTTCACCAAAACTTGGATTACCGATTTTGAGACCTGCAAAGGATATGACTGAGGGCTCAAATCCCATCAATTGAAATTCTAATCCAGCTAAAGTGACAACACCACCACCCAATGAATGTCCTGTAGTTATAAATTTATAACTTGGATATTGTTCTCTCAACTTGATCAAAGTTGGGAAAGCTTGTTGACTCAAGTTCTCAACAGTCTTATAAACACCTTTATGGACAAAACAGTCTTCACATTGAGCATAGTCAATTTTGATATCTTTAGTAATTGGTTGATATGGTATCAACAAGAATTCAAAATCCGACAACCAATCACCGACAGTGGCAGATCCTCTAAATATTATCAATACTCTTTGTTTCGCATGATCGAGAGCTATGAACCCCGTACCTGCAATTTGAGCATTTGTAAGAATAGGATTGAATATTTGAACAATCTCAACTGTAGGTTCATCCGAAGTACAGAAATCCAACAAGGGACAAGAATCCTTCAAGGTACCGGTTGTTAAATCTGGAGCCTCTAAATTTGGGATGTCATACCAACCCAAGTTATGAATACAGTATCCAACAGATGACCAATCAGCCATCTCAATCATATAGTTATAACTGGCATCGGAAAATGCGCTCACGGATGTAAATAGTATGGCCACTATTGAGTAAGATAGAATATCTTGAATGTTGAGCAACATGATTTATATGGTAAACGGCTATATTTCACTAATTTTGCGGCAGTTATAAAGAAGCTGGAATATATAGCTAACTTATACAATATCTGAATATGCTATACCCAATATTTTGAGGCTAACTGTTTCAAGTGACGGTGTACGATGAAAGAAGCATCATGGCGATCGAAATGGATCAACGCCTTATCACCAATATGATTAATGGAATATTGATAAGGATGTAGTCTAATTCTCATTTTTATTTTTGCTCCAAGAATACCGTACAACCCCAATTTCTACTCATGGATGTCCAGCTAAAATTTAATATTGTACGTCCAGCTTCCATTTCTTCAGCTCAGTTGACGGTGGATCTTTCGGAGTCACTGCCGGACGCCCTGACTAGATTTTGCCTTGAGTGCGCAGAGACTAAACACACAGTATAGCACTACTATTCTGGAATCAAATATACTGTGATCAATGATTAATATGGATTTTGAGAAATTCAAGCTTAATGAAACTTTGAGCCGCACAGTTTTGTAGATTGAAAATAACGAATTTGCTACCAGATGAATTTTCACTCCGAATATAATATCATGAATTTGAATTTGATGGGATGGAATATGATATCGTTGATTATCGAACTAGAACTTACCATGTCGTTTCGCAATGAGTCACGGCCCTACTAGCAAAAATCTGGATAAAACCAAATTTATAAACATGGTGAGTTATCAAATTCATGAACCTTCTGTAATTGACTATATCACCTTTCCAACTTCAATAATGACCAGCATTTTATAGTTATTTTAGATCCATTAGACTTGATTCGTAATCGTAAAAAATCTTACAATACCAGTAAGAAATTCATTGATTATCTAGCAAAAAGCAAAACTAAATAGGCCAAAGCAAATGACAACAGCAATTAATGAACAATAAAGCAAGTTCGACGTCCAGCAAGGACTTAATTCTAAGTACTTGAAAGATGACTAGAATAATAAAATAATCCTCTTATAAAGAAATTAAAACTAAACCTCTCATTAGTAAAATAAAGTACTGGATCATCATCATGACTATCGGATTTTGCATAAGGAGAATTTAAGTCATCAATAACATCATGACTACTATTGACAGAAAACGAGGTCAAGATGGGATAGTTCAATGATTCTGCCCTCTTGAGAACTGAAGATTTGAAAACCAATTGAGGCTTTGGAATAGCTTGGGAAAAAACTTTGTCAATTTTGGTATCAATTGAACCATTTTCAATTATATCATGTGTCAATTCAACTAATTTTTCTCTTGCATTATTTGGAATAAGATATACTATCAATTCATCTTCTGTAGCATTAATAGCATTGGCTGAATCATAAGATGGAAATGGGATCAATGAAGCTTCAGCAGGATCGATAGTCTCTTCAATACCTGATAAATTAACAGACATACCAAAACTAACATCACAAAATTCATTAATTACTAGTTCTTCATTATTGTATAAATTGATCAATTTTATATTTGGGATTGATGTTTTATTACCGCTATTCATTGAATATAATTCAGCGATTAATGAATCTCTAATCATTGATAAATCCAATCCACATAATAGAGTTGTAGATTCATCATAGATATTTATCCTACGGATTGTATTTGTATTTTGACTCCATAATACAAATCTAGATATTTCTGTAATCAATCTTATCTTTTCTGCAGCCATGTGTGATTTTTGTTGGGTAAAATATTCAGTTCTCATGGCTAATATCTTGGAGATTTCATTTTTATCTGGACAAACGATTTTTTTATCTGCTGAGAGATATGGTTGTGGCAATTCAGATGGATGAGGAACAACATTTCTTTCAATTGCTAAGAATAAACCTATGTGATTAGGTAAATAACATTTTGGTGGGAACGATTGGTTAAGATCATGAGCACTTAATGGAGTTGATTTCAAAAAATATTGCAAAGAGAGCCTATTCAATACATCTGGAACAGTAGCGGTTAGGATTTGAGATCTTTTAAACCAAGAGCTTTCTTCATACTCTTCATTTTTGAAAACGGTGAAAAAAAATTGATTTTGAAACTCATAAACCTCCTTGAATAACTTCACACCACATAAACACCAGTATATGATAATGAAGAGAAAACTAAGTAGTATTCTGTATATATGAGAAATAAACAACTGGGAATTAGTAGCATCAATATTGAGCATTCTGACGTTTGCCCCTGGGATAATCAATGCATTGAATCCTCCAAATCCATTGCCGATAAGTTCTTGCTTGAAGTTATTTTCAAAGGGCGTATCTATGTTCATTACATCTCTCACTTCCAAAGGACCGCTGTCTCTTCTTAGTTTGCTCATCTTGTTTATGTACTTCACTTTTCTGCTTCCAGTGGTTAGTATTCAGGAGTAGAAAAAAAAAGTGTTGTAAGACTGTGAGACTGAAATCAACCAAAATTAACCGCCATTCCCAATCTCGACACTAGACACAAAATTAGCAACATTTTCTTGCCAAAAATGTTTTTGCAAGAAATCATAATTTGCAGTTTTTAAAGTTTTGCCCGTTGAGGTTCAGCGTCTAGTTTTGCTTGTTTCTTGAGTTTGCGTTTCTTGGACAGTTTTATTGAGCTATTAACAACAGCAAAGGCAGCAATGAATAATAACCAGATCATCTTTTGTCTCAATTAGTTGAAATATTCTTTATTTCAAGATCAATGTTAATTATATTCACTGAAACCGCAGTTTTAACTTTTGACCAAATATCGAAGTTGAGATGAGATCCGAAAGGGTTCCCAACCATTGTCTTAAAATATGTTGATGGCCATTGGCAACTAACAAGTCAACTACCTTTCTATTGAGACTGATCACAAATTCCGTTTAATCAAATCTCAAGATAAGTCTACAGAGAATCACACATCGAGATGACAGAAAAGCCAGTGATAGAACCATGTAAAGCAGAAGCCTGTGCGATCCAAAATTGCTTGCAATCAAACAGCTATAATGAATCAAAATGTTCAAATCAAATCAATACTTTATATTTGTGTTGTAAAAAATACTATATTGCAAATTCTAAAACCAATGAAGCTGGTAAGATTGAAGACATTCCAACAACAACTTGCTGTCCCCTGTTCAAGTTACTTAATTTGAAATTGAAACAGAGAGAATTAGGTACTTTCGACGCTGAATTGATTGATCACAACTATAGGTAAGATTA